>SNVD02003435.1:0-180650 GCA_013180625.2 Boswellia sacra
GACAAAGATAATGGTCTGTAGCACCAAGGAAAACAATTGGTGTATTATCTTTTGTTGGTGTCAACATGCATGTGCCATGCACATGATGAATTTTGTCCATCTTGTGATAAAACAATAATATTATTTTGATTCCTATTTTACTGTTTCTAGAAGAATATTTTAGGAAGTATTTGGTTTATAATAAATATCTCCTTAGATTAGGATATTCTTTCTTGTATCCTAATTAAAACAGAGAATATATATTTGTATCCTAATTCCTTTAGGAGTTTAATTATATCTCTTCCTATTATATTTCTCCTTATCCTAATGTGATTTTGATTAGAATTTTTACAGGATTTTAAGGAGATTTCGTCTAGGCACATCATTATATAGACAAAGTTATTTTTACATAACTGTGTATGTTGATTATGTGGTGTGTTATGTGAGTTTAGGTTTCGACATTCCAAGAATTAAAGAAGAGAGCTTCAACACAAATAGGAATTAATGTCTTTTTGATTTATTTTTATAAGTCTTTGATTCAGGTATGAGAGGTTGCAATCGTAATTGGGATTTCTTTGGGATTTATTTTTATGGCCATTCTTTGGGATTTCTGTCTAACAATTGAGAGGATAAGCTACAATTAATCAAGACTAGTCTGAGTAGGGAGTCTTTGGACAATGTCCTATTGACTCTTGAGATGCATCCTTGTGAAATTGTGTAACGTGAAATCTTAGAACTATAGATCTAATTTCGAGAAGAGCATGCACAATACAATCTCGGGAATTTGAGTCAAAACGACCATGTTTGCTAGTTTATTAGAAAACTAGATGGGAAGCATATTCCCAACTCATAAAAGGTGTTTAAGCCATTTCTGGACGGAAAATAGAGAAAGATTTGAGCCACAATCACAACTACCTGTATATAGCATGTGCGCTGTCATTTTTAAATTTTTGTTGTCATTTTTTAATTTATGCTTCATCTTTTGGTTGAATTATGCATGCACGTTATAATTTTTATTTCTGCCATTTTTTAATTTCTTTATCTTATTTTCAAACTTTTTCAACAAACAGCCGAGCTACCTATATAGGTGTTATCATATCAATATCTTGTTACACTCCATAAATACGATATCTCTTGTTCTTCATTTTCATATACATAGTTAGAGAGTTGTCTAGACATGGATGGAACCTCAACTCATTAAGTCTAAAAGACATGTGTATTTTCTGAATCTCAACCGAAAAGAGGGGAGAGTTTGTAGAATCAGCAAACTATCTTGGTAGATTATTAGCTGAGAGAAAATTCATTTGGTTTATAAGGGAGGTAGTCTTAGGTTAATGGGTTGTGTGTCAACAACTGCACTATTAGGAGGCAGTCAAGTTTTAGGTGTTATTCCTAGAGCTTTAGTTATAGAAAGCATTACTGGGAAAATAGTTGTGCAGAAGTTAAGGGTCTTATCTATGCATGAATGCATGACATACATGCTTCTCAATTTAGATGCATTTATTGCTTTACCAAGTGGTTTTGTCACTTTCCAATAAATTTTTCAAATTGCCTCTTGGGCCCAACTTAATCTCCATTAGAAGCCCATAGGTTTGTTGAATATTAATAATTTCTTTGATCCTTTATTACAATTTGTTGATGAAGTTGTAGAATAAAATTTTATCCCACACTTGGCACAACAGATCCTTGTTTGTGCTACCACTACTGAGGAATTGCTTGACAAATTACAAGTAGTTGATTATGAACTTGACCTAGGAACAACTCAGATTAATTGGCCGGTAGGACACAACAATAAGCGTAAAGTGGATCTGACGCTTAGTTCGTAATTTTTCTTGTCTCTTGTTTTATTTTACATTTGCTTAAGTGTCTTTCAGGTCATTTCTTTTGAATAATTGAAGCTTCAGGTATTAATTGTCTCCTGAAATTTATCTCTCTACATTTAAAAATTGAGGACAATGTTTCGAACTAGTTGGAGGGGAAAGGATAGTAGACATAAATGTGTTTTTCATGTCTTTTTTGCATTCTCTAAAAAAATAGATAATTAGAATCAGAGTGGCTGTGTAAGGAGTTCATTTTCTCTTGAGACACATTCTAGGTCTATTAGATCAAGAATGGAAGAGTAAAGGGTACAATTTTGAACTCTTGAAATGCATTCTAACTAACTTATTATTTTGTCTTGATTTTGTACTTTTCAGACTTGTTTTAGCCAACTTGTTAGTATTTAGTTTTGATTTTTGAATTTTATAACGAGGTTGTCTTATTCACTTCTCTTTGAATTATTCAAGTCTATGAACTCTCACAACTTTATCATTTAATAAGTTGTTTGCTCATGTACTTATTAAGCAAGCATCTATGAACCTTTCTTTACACACACACACCTTGATGCATGATCGTGGGTTGCAAATTGAAATGTTGCAATATTTGAGTTCTTTTGTTTTGTTTAGGATAACAACCAAAGGAAGGGGAAAGTTAAAAAAAAAAAGAGAGCAAAAACCAAAAAAAGAAAAAAGAAAAGAAAAAAGAGAAGAAATGAATAAATAAGCAAATTGTGAATAAGTTTAGTTTCACTGCCTCATTAATTCAAGCAATTAAGCCCAAGGAGTCCCTCAACATCTAACACCCTAAAACCAACTGGTGTGGGAGCTATTAACCCAAAGCTTGCTACATGGATTAAGGAGAAAGCTTAAGGGGATTAAACATTGTACTATCCACAATTTTTCTAAGGAAAAATAAAGCATCGATAACCTGAGTCGTTAAGCTTGTAGAGCTGTCTTAACACCATCTAATGCTGTAAGGCCAACTGGTCTGGGAGTCATTAGCCTAAGGCCCGTTACTTGTGTTAAAGATGCATTGTTTCAAAAGAAAAAAAAAAGGAGGAAATAATGAATGACCCCTACCTAAAGATGTTAGCCTTGACAAATATTATAACTGATATGGCTTCTTTCTGAAGAACCCCTTAGTCATGTGTTGACTAAGCACAAAAAAAGGTTTGTTAATATCTTGGCTAAAGGATATATGAGTCGGTAAAAAAAATGGTGAGAGTTTGTTTATTTGGATATAATCAATGAAAGTAGAATAACGATTGGATGTAAAATTCTGTAAACCAGTGATGAATAATAAAGCTTTAATTGCTAGGGACTAGCAATAAGCGAGTTGGAGGGGTGATGAACACTTAAATGTGTATATTTAATAAGAGTTTAATTCATCATATTACACTCATAATGTCATTAAATTCCTTAACTTAAGCATATTTTTAGTTTGTGCATCTTTTCAATTAGTTTTATCTTAATTTTAGTTTTTGAGGCAGGTTCAGTAAAATCACTACAAGAATTTTTTACATATTTGTCACTTCACAATTTTTTTATTTGACAGTTTTTTAAAAAAGTGATAAATTTAACCATATCTTAAAAGTCAAACCTATTAATTCATCTTATTTGTCACTTTTTGTCTTTATTCAATCACATATATATCACATTTTTATAAAAGTTTGACAAGTATGTGAAAATTATATTTTCCTTTTCCCTCTCAAATTTTCCTCTTTCTTTTCATTTTTTCTTTCAAATATGTGAACATAATATTTAAAATTTCAATAAATTTATCTAAATATAGTTAAACAATATAATTTTATTTTTAATCTAAAATTAAATATAATTTTTAAAAATCTTTAAATTAAAGATAACATTATTGTATGTATGAAAAGAATAAATTTTTGAATATTAAATTTTAGAAAAATGAATTTTTAAATATGAAAATTTATAAAATAAATAAAATTATTTTTTAATTTCAATGTGATAAAAATCACATTATTTAATTACTTTGATGAAAATTAAGCAATTAAAAATATCAAAAAATTATTTTGTAATAATATAATATTTTAAATAATCAAAAAATTATTATAATTTATTTTAAAAATTAAATTAAAACATTTAGTGTTCTAAAAATTATAAAAAAATTAGTCTAATGGTGTAAATAAAAAAGTTTAAAATATAAGGACTGAACAGGTGGATGATTTTGATAATTTTTAAAAGATTTGGATTTCCTAGAATTTCATAATACTATATAAAGGAAATGATACAACCTTAGCCGTAATCTGCTAAATCCCTAGTTCCTAAACCTTCCTCCACTCTACTATCCCAAAGCACTCCACCTTCAATTTCCGAGCAAGCTCCGGCAAGGGTGGGAACGTGAGATCAGACGCTGATGAATCACCATTAGAGTCGATGAAAGTTACGTGCAGCATCATGATAGTAAAGCCATCAGGGTCCAGAACGGTTCACCTCCGATGTCTCCTCATTCACCGGGCCCTCAACATCGATATCCTCGGTGTTGATCGGTGGAGCGATGAAGCTAGTCGAGGAGGAGAGAGAGAATAGCATGTCAAGGAACGAGGAGGAGGAGGAGGAAGAAGGGAACGTGTGCCAGATCTGTCGAAATCCATGAGATACTGGATCTTCGGTACCCTTGCGCGTGTAGTGGAAGCATCAATTTCGTTCACCAGGATTGTCTCCTTCAGTGGCTCAACCACTGCAACACCCGCCAATGTGAGGTTCTCCGATTTGGTCTCTCTTTTTGTTAAAATTTTGAAAGATTAATAAACTAGGGTTTTTTTAGTGATTATCTCGGCTGTGGTGAAATCATTTGATTAAGACATTTGAAGAATCGGATGGGTGTACTTGAATTGTGTGCTACTTCTTGGAAAATTGATTTAAATTTTTTTTTCTAATGAATATCTGATTTTTAATAAATTTGAAGAAAATAGATGATTTTTGACTACTTGGTTGTTAGTATTGATGGGAGAGAGCAAGGAAATGATTCAGAGAGGAGTTCAAGTTTCTTTTTCATTTTCTATAGGATAAAAAAGGTGTAGTCTTGAAAAAAATCAAAAACAATTGTAGAAGCATGTCTTGGTACCACCTATATGTTTTAGAAATGCGTGACTTTCATTTTGCGTCCCTTCTGTTGGCTTCTGGTAGTTTTTAAGATCACGAGTTTGGAATGAGTTTTTGTATGTAGACCAATAAATTACATGCTTTTAATGAATCTCAGGATTTAAAAAGTATATATTTCAAGAATATCAGCATTAAAAAAATAAATTTAAAAATTTGGAGCTTCGGTTTGGGGGTGAAAATATAATGGTATAACAAAAACACATGTGAGTTGTTGTATTTTGATTTCCTTTTGCATTCTATGCTATTATGGAATAGATTGTGTCTTTGGTTTGCAGTTTACAAGTGCTAGGAAGTGTATATTGTTGCTTTTCCCTCTTCCTGATCATGTTTATGATGAATTCATTTTTCTAGGTGAAGATATATTTCCTCTGACATGCTGATCTTGTTTTATAGGTTTGTAAACATGCATTTTCCTTTTCACCTATTTATGCCGAGAATGCTCCAGCTAGGCTTCCTTTTCAAGAGTTTGTAGTTGGGATGGTAATGAAGCTTGTCATGTTGTGCAATACTATTTTGCAAAAAATTTGATGATTTACTGTAGTTGTTGCTTTGGTAGGGATCAGGCTAATCTTCTTTCTTTTTTCTTGAACGTCTTGTGGGGATTTAGTGAACTAATGTTTAGCATTTGTTGTTGATGGCATCTTTTGATTTTATTTTGATTTTAATTTTTACATTTATTTTTATTTTTTGCAATAAAATAAAGAAATGATCTGTTAATTTTACAGGTTAGTATAGTTATTGTTGTTAATGTTGCTGCTATTGTTGTTTCTACTTTTTTCATATAACAACATATGGTTAGGATGCATCTACTCTCTAATAGATTTTTTGTTAAAAATATATTAGAGTTAAATTCTTATCGATCTGACCAAATTCGATCTTTACTTTCTGGGAGTATTGATGTTTTGGCTATGTAATTACTTTAGGAAATGTATGTCTAAGTAGCAATGTAATTTTTCTGCTTCTTGTGAGGATGAATTTTTTCAGATGGATAGTAATGTTTTGTATTTATCAATCTTTTGTTGACTGTAATAATAATTTTTGAAGGAGATAAATCCTTCAGTTGCAGCAAGAAGTGGGATCCACTTTAATGTTAAGGCTATAGCATACCAAATTATATTGCTTGTATCTCCCAGGAATAATTTATTCTCGTTTGGATAGTGCACTGGGGTAAATTTTGCTTCTTGACCACCCAAGAAATATACCACGTGGCTGTAGTTGCATTTCTGCCTCTGCTGGTAGTTAGTTATTTTGAAGGAATCTGGGTAATAAGTTTTCATTTACATTGGATATGAGATGGTTGTTGTATAGGGAAAATTTTTCCTAAATGTGCTTTATTTTATATTTTTAGTCAAGAAAATGAACTAGAGATGGTACAGAAGTGCATGATAGCATTGTGAATCAGCTGCTTACAAAGGTTAGTAACGATTTTTAAATAACTTCTGAATCCTGTAAAATCAATATACTTTTTTCTCAGCCCTATCACTTTGTGCATTTCTGGATATTCCTATTCATTGCAAAGGCTAAGTGATTTTATGCAAATTACTAACATACCACTAGTTTTTCAGATAGATGGAGTGGAGTTCCTAAATAATGTTTTGCTTATTGGAATGACCAACAGAAAGGAGATGCTTGATGAAGCCCTTTTGAGGTCTCTCTCTCTCTCTCTCTCTCTCTCTCTCACATCATTTAACTGCTTCCTGCTACTGTGGATCATCCCATATCATAGGCAGCATGAGAAGAACTAGCAATTAAACCTCAATTTTTCTTTGTTAAAAAGAAAGAAAAATTAATAGTCAAATTGGTATGTGTTGATAGTAAATTGGAGCTACAATGACTGGTTGACTCTAACGGAACATATGTTGACATCTAGAAATATATGTAGTTGTTCCACAGAAAATATATCAAATAAATAAGTAGTTATGCAAAGTTTAATTATACAGCTTTGATTTTTATTTTTATTTTTTAAATTTATAGACCAGGTTGCTTGGAGGTTCAAGTTGAGATAAGCGTTCCAGATGAAAATGGCCAACTTCACATTCTACAAATTGATACCAACAAGATGAAAGAGAATTCATTTCTTGCTCCTGATGTGAACCTTCAAGAACTTGGTATGTGCACTACAAGTGCATTCATCATATTGTACGTAGAAGTCAACACATTCCCTTTACGCTTCCTCATTAATAATGGGTGCAACCTTCAAATGTTAATGTTGATTTCTTTTGAATCAATGCATTTGGGAAAGGCTTGACATGTTCTGCTCATTCATATTTTGTGTACAGCAGCTCAAACAAAAAACTACAGTGGGGCAGAACTTGAAGGTGTTGTTAAAAGTGCAGTATCTTATGCTTTAAATAGACAGCTAAGTATGGATGATATTACCAAGCTAGTGGATGAAGAGAGTATCAAAGTTACTATGGATGACTTTTTTAATGCACTTCACGAAGTTATTCCTCCACTGATGACCTTGAGCGTTGTAGGTAATGGTTTCGACTCCAAACAGTAAATGTTTTTTGTAGATTAGTAAAGTAGCATGCTGATGTATTTGGCTGTAGATGTTTTTTGTAGATTAGCAAAGCAGCATGTTGATGTAGCCCAATTAGTAATCATGTAAAAGTATCACTCTTCCATATCTAACATGCTTCTTTGGATTGAGATGTATTGTTACACAATAAAATATCATATTCTAATTATTGTTGCTTTGAACTGTTTTATTATTATTTTTAAAAAAATAAAAGTTATTACTTGTTAAAAATAAGGCAGCAATTATTTTGTGCAGTCTTGTTTGTATAAGATTGTTCTTTTAGAGGCAGCATTTTATTTGTTTCTTTATCTCTTATATTAACTTTTGTATACAATCACGTCAGAGAACTATTCCTATAGGTCAAACTACTGTAAGCTTGCCACTATTGAATAAGATTAGTGATTTTTTTTTTAAATTGTTTTTTGAATATCTATTGTGCCACATTTAGTACATATTGTAGTACTGAGAATATTTGCATATAATATTATAGATGAGATCGCTATGCTTTGTACATTCTCTAATTGTGAGCACATTAACCAACTTGGACATCTTTGATGAATATACAGGTTAGTTGAAACACATATATTCTCTTTTGTTGTGGGAAGAGCATTTGTAACTGATGTTGAGAAGTTAAAAATCAGTAGCAAAACAAGATCTTTGGATGTAATAAAAGTGTTAAAGTTTTTTTCAGAGGCCACAAAAGTAAGTCTGTTGGTCTAAATGTTTTTGTTTTGCATATGTTGACTGATGATTAGGTGTTGAAGTCGCTCATGTGTACTTTTCTGTAGGATGGCATCAATCCTGGTTCAAATTTGTTAACTGAAGTTGAAGTCATTGTATCGGGGGTATGTTTTCATTATCCATGTACCTTTATAGAATCTACTTGGTGAGATTGTAATTTGTGTTCACATACTGTGTTATGGGATATCCTATTCTGAATTATTCATGATATTCTTTGTCTTGTTGTATCATTTATCTTGGTATTCAAGATTGATCTTCTTCGAATTGTTTATCGTGATTTGCATGAATTGACTTTTTTGATTAATTCAAATTTCATTAACAATGAAAATTATGTTGCCGATGGAGATGAAGTTTTTTAAAATTCTCAAGATGTGATTGGTGAAATATAAAAAGTTATGGATCAATGTGCACATGAGTGTGTACTCCAGATTCATTTTGATATATGTTAAAGCATGGAAATTTGGTTATTTTTCATTATTATTTGTTACTCTTTTTATTTGATAAGAAAACGTTATCACATTTATCATTATCATTTGCAGCCTATTGATAAACAATCTCTTCTTGATTCTGGGATATTATGTTGTCTCATACATATTCTCAATGCCCTTTTGTGTCCCGATGATCAAAGGAGAAAGGCTGCTGAATATGAAAAAATGCAAAAATTATATTATACTCATTGCAATGAGATTAGTGTATGGACAAAGAATGCTATAAAATTGTATTATTTAACAATGATACCTGTTTTATATATATATATTAATTTTTTTTAATACTTGGCTTTTTAAAAAATGCCAAGTATTTTTTTTTTAATTTTTGAAACTACTATACTTGGCGGCCAAAAACCGCCAAGTATATATTTTTTTTTAATTTTTAAACATACTATATTTGGCGGTCAAAAAACGCCAAGTATAGTTAGATGCATATTTGACACTTTGACTGACCGCCAAATATAGTCAAATTGACTATATTTGGCGGTGCCATTGGTAGCGTTTTTAAGACCGCCAAATATGATCATTTTTCTTGTAGTGAATGGACATAACTTTCTATTTATAGATCAGACTGGTACAAATCTTATTTTGTAGAAAGCTGATTAAATTGTCTACAAGTATCATGAAATTCGGGTGTCTAGTGGAACAAAAATAGGCTTAAAGTGAACCCATCTGCAATTTCAGCCCAGCCTAACCATACCTCCATATTTTGACCAAATCTCTTGATATACAGTTCCAAGTGGTATGATTCAAGATGTTATAGAAAGTTGATAGAAATATCTACAACTTTCATGAAAACATATGATAAAAATTAATAATATTTTATCGTCAAATTTGGTGGCCAAAGTCGGTGCACATGATATCCCAATTGTCAATAATTGCCTCCTTCAAAATTGGATAATTTTGCTTCTCAATTATGTCTATGAATAGATGAAGTTGTGACCCAAAGAGGTTTCTTGACTCTTAGTTAGGATCTCTTAACATTGTGTTTTCTCTATTATGTTTTTTTTAATATTATTAATAAGTCATTTTCTTCTTGCAATTTATTTTCTTTCTTGTATAATGTTCCACGAAATTCTCTCTTGCTAAGGTGAAAGGGTGAAACCCTTGATATCAAAATAAAGATTTTCTAACCTTTGATATGTGCTTAATAATCATAATATTTTGTTGTTTATTTTATTTGTCTCATATTAATTATTTTCTTAATCAATCTTGACACCACTCGTAAAGTAGAGGTCTTGATTCATTGGAGACAATCCTTGGCACATCAAATGCCTGGATCCTTTCTAGACATCATACGGGTCTCCCTTACCGACATAAATCTAGTTACAAACCTTGATTTGTTGTAAACATATGGTGATTGACACATTAGATGCTTGAACCCATTTATAAGAGGGGGTATAAATTTGGTGATGAAACTAATATAATTTATAAAACTAAAATGGGCCTAAATAACATAACTTCCAATTGAAACCTTCTTAATGTGCGGATTCCAATTGGGTTGCTTATCCTTATTTGATATATCAAGGGTTGATCCCTTAACCTTAACTTTCATTGTTCTTTTGTTAATTCCTCTTACTTGTGTATTTCATTTATTCTCGTTTCTTGCTTATAAAATTTTTCTTTCATTTGTTATGGTAGGTTTTACCATTTACTCCCATGGTTGGTTTTACCGCCTCTTATTTTTGTTTTACATTTGAATGGATATTTTTACCACTTACCTCTTTCCTTTTATTTGTTAATATCATCTTATTGTTTATTTGAATTATTCATATCATATTTCTCATCTCTTTAGTTTGTATCGCTAAATCTCTTTCCTCATGGATTGAACTTGATCTTGCCGAGTTTATTACTTCAACACTCCTATACGTGGGGGATAATCCTTTTTTTGATGTGTCAGTAATTTTGAGGATAAAATTTCTTTTAAGAGGGCAGTGTTGTAAGGCCCATTACCTATTTTATTAAGTTAGAGTTTGGCCTAATTGACTATTATAGGGCAACCCAACATTTTAGCCCAACCCATACCAATTTTTTCGTTAATTCATGCATTTATATTATAAAGTAGCTTAGAAAAATTTAGAAACAATTAGAGAAAGCGAAGGCAAAAATAGGGGGGGGGGGGGGGGGGGGGGTGGCAGCTTGAGAATAGGGAGGAAAGGCAAGAGAAGGGTTTTTTATTTTCTAAGGATTTTGGGTTCTTTTGAAGTAATTCCTTCATCTTCTACTTATTTAGACTTTACATCTTGAATTCTACTCATAATTAAATATTAGGAGAATGTTATTTGATATTTGGAGAAATTTTAGACAGAGAAAGGAGATTTCTATGCGCACTTAAGCTTGAATTTCTTGTAATTAGATTGAAATTAAATACTTGGTTGTTCAATTAGAATAACTAGTATGTAAATGGTATGATTTAGAATAAACCCATTTACCCAAATTTTTTCTAATTTAGATTTTTACAGTTATTCCTTAGATTTGTATTAGTACAAAAAATTAGTGATTTTCCTAGCCACTTTTAACTCTTGGATGTACCCTTTGATGGATTTTCAATTTTGTGTTATTTTACCAAGATTCTTACAAGTGGGAAATTTTAGGTTTTGTCTAGATATGTTATTTGGTGCTATTAAAGAGTTTTACTTCGTTGTTTCCTTAGGTGAGACTATGGTTTCAAGTCTGGATCCGAACTTGTTAGAGAAAAGGGTTGCCACACAAGTTGGTCCACAAGCTTGTGAGTGGGAAAAATGTGTTTTTTACAAAGGTTTAAATTATAATTTTAAATTTCTATTTTTTATACATGTTAGCAAAGCTTTTTTGTGTTGAGTAAAGCCATTTTTCTTTTATTTATCTATGAAGCATATTTTATAGTTGACCAAATGTTGTCTATTTAGTTTATTAGAAAGAATTGCTTAATATTTTAGAGATTTAAAAGTAAAACAAGTTTCCTAAATTATCTCTAAAATAATGATATGACTCGATAGTAAAGAATTGATTTTATGTTTTATTAAGCTAGTACATAATTCATTTAGTTAGTGAACAGATAGAGGTCTTTGAGACCCATTCAGACAAACATAGAGTCTTTAGGCCGTATGATCTAGGCGCTTGGCCTTTTGGGGGTAGCTCTGCACATGTGTATGACTAGTATAGTCACTAACTTGTCCTAGGCAATCCTAACCACACCAAGTCATGATCAATCAGATTAGTTTGGGTACTTAATTAGTGAAACTATAATGATTTAGAATTTAAAATTTGCAATCATTTTCATGAGATTTAGAAGCTTAATTCATTTCTCAGATTTGAGTGTTACATGCAAGCAAAAATGTTTTAGAAGATTTTTATATTAACATTTAGATTATGTGAAAGGTATATAAATGATTTCAAGACTTGCTTCCTTGTTTTGTATCCTTTCTAAATGGTTTCTTAAACAATGTTAGTAAAGTAAAATTTTAATTATTAATTGTTATGATATACTATTTTATTTTATGCAATTTTTATTTATTTTAAGTGTCCCTACCCCATTCACTGAGGTTATACTCACCCCTTTTTCTTCTTTTCTTTTTTTTTTTTAAACCCTTTTTTCCTCCAAGGAGATTGTAGTGTTTAGTTAGAGCACCACTAGCTGCTTGAGGTGGGCACTTGATAATGTTTTGATAGCATTCCTTTTGATATTTTGTTCCATCATTTGGGATGATCTCTTGTAAATGTTTTTTTTTTTTTTGTTTTTTGATACTATATATACATCAACGATTTTCTTTTAGCTTCCTCTTAAAGCTTTTTGCTTACTTATCTTGCATAAGTTTTTGAGGAAACTCGCATTAAAATCCATGTTATAAATTTTTTAAATGTAAACTAATTATAATTGAGGCCAGAGGCCATGGCTTGTTATCTTGGCTGTTTTGGGAAACAAATGTTTTATTAAAGGACCCAAGGTTCCAAAAGAAAGTTAATAGTTATGTAAATATTTTAGAATTGTTGAATTTTGTGTGCTTGGCAGGGGGCTTAGTCCAAAATACAAGGAAGACTCTTCCAAATTTTCTTAAAATGATATAATTTAATAAGTTATTTTCTTAACACAGTTTTAGGCATGATTTACTCGTGTTAGCTAGGGGCATACAACCTTCATATCCTAAATAGTGGCCCCAAAGAAATTGAACCTTTGGTTAAAATTTTAAAAATATAGGCCAACAATAAATCAAAATATAGAATGATGAACCTAGTACCTGGCAGTCCAAACTTGCATATGAGATGTCATTTTTCCTCCAATAAGTTATCCTAAGCATTTGGAAGCACATTGCAGCACATATATTTTCAATAAAAATATAATAGTAGTTACTCTATCACACATATAATGTCACACCCCATACGCTAAAGATATAGAATGTGACTCTAAGCATTCACAGACACAAAGGAAAATGGAAAATATCATCTTTGTATTAAAATCAGCATCCAAAAATACACCAGGTTCCTACATTGTCAACCATGGAATCAAACTATGTGCATTCTAATTCAAAAAGAATTGAAGGCAAAGACATACAAAATTTGCAATTGTCGTAGCGATGCGATGGTTGCCAAGGGAACTTCATGTCACCATGCCCAAAATCCTCCAATTTCTGCATTTTAACATTCACCTGAGGCACACAACAAATGAGTGAGCATAAAACTTAGTAAGCAGCTAGTTATAAGAATTAAAAACTTAATGTGTAGAGAAATAATGGTTCAACATAACATAGAATTCATTTCTTAACTCACAAATAACTAAATTACTTTATTCTTAGGCTAAATAACAATTTCCATAATTTGGGGTCGCGCTCCTGCGCCTGGGATTCGATGGGGTTGCACCATGTTTTGACTTGAGGGAGCATTTGAACTTAAAGGTTGGCGCTTCTGCGCCATTCGAGTTGCGCTCTGATGCTAACTTTCTACCACAACCTTAACATACATACGGAGCTCGTGCTCTTGCGCCAAATCTTTGTTTAGCCACTATACTTTAGTCATTTTCTCTGCTCACAACACACACATACTTATCATTCAACACATAAAAGTCTTGCTTTACATATATTCATCACATATAGAAACACATCTCAACCACAATTGATACATATCTTTGCCACATTATATACACATCTTAAACACATTGGGAGCACAATTTTCAAACACATTAGTGCACCAATTTTAAACACATGGGTGTGCCAATCTTAAACATATGGGTGTACCAATTTTAAGGATACTGTACATGTTGACCCAGGTATGGCAACCCAAGAGGGGGGTGAATTGGGTTTTTATTTATGAAAACGGATTTGTAAAACTTTTCTTGAAAGATCAAAATTAGTTTACTCTTTCTTTGAGAATGAAGGTGAAGATGATGAAATTCGAAGTTATCAAATATGTAATCAAGAGAATAATAATAATGAACAATCACAAGTGCAAGTAAATATAAAGAGTATAGGGATAGAGAGAGTGCAAACTCGATGTACGTGGTTCGGCAAACCTTGCCTACGTCCACGGGCTCCTAGCTCCACGAGCTAAGCTTTCCACTAAGTTGTAGAAATCTTTACAACTTGCTTGATGAACAACCTCACCAAGACTTTTTCTTCCAACCCTTGATAACACCACACCAAGAGTTCTTCTTGATGAACAACCTCACCAAGGCAACTTCCTTCAACTCTTGATAACACCACACCAAGAGTTCTTCTTGATGAACAACCTCACCAAGGCAACTTCCTTCAACTCTTGATAACACCACACCAAGAGTTCTTCTTGATGAACAAACTCACCAAGGAAAGAGTTCTCTCAAGGATAACTTTTATCCTTTACAAGAAGATCTCACTCTCACCACAATACAAGAACAAAGTAAATTTTTACAACAAAAGTACAACTCTCTTCAAAGAGTAGATAAAGAATATAAAAGCTCTCTAGACTTGATATTTCTCTTGTTTTTTTGCTTGATAAAATGCTTCTCTTCACTTCCTGAATGCATGGGAGAAGGGCTCCTTTTATAGGCAAATGAGATGAACTTAATCAAGTGAAGACACCATCTCCAAGTTTTCTGCCCACCATAAAAACCATAATTTTGTCTGCCATTTTTGTCAATGTTCCGTTTGAAATTTGAAAATCTACAAAACATAAAAGATCTGCCCAATTGAATAGGCTTTCCAACGCATTAAGAACCAAGTCATTTGGATATCTGTAACTTAAGATATGGCCAAAATACCATTCGGTGCTCATGTGACTTGATTTTTCTTCCATGTGTCAGTCCACAGACTTGCATGTGTATTATGTCGGCCTTATGTTTGAAATTTGAATTTCTTCAAAGAATATGAAATCTGCTCCATTAAATCATCTTTCCAATTCCATAAGAATCAAATCATTTGAATATCTCTAACTCAAGATATGGACAAAACATTATTCAGTGCTCAAATAAGTTGATTTTTCTTCTCTGTGTCAGTCTATCAAATTACATGTCAATTATGTCGGTCTTATGTTTGAAATTTGAATTTCTTCAAAACATATGAAATGTGCTTCATTAAGTCCTCTTTCTAAGTCCACAAGAATCAAGTCATTTTGATTTTTCTAGCTCAAGATATGTCCAAAGGAGTATTCGGTGCTCATGTCAGCTGCTTCCATTTGTCTTTCAACTTGCATGATGATTTGGACAACCTTGCACTTGAAATTTGAATTTCATTAAAACATATTAAATTTTATAAAATGAGTAAGCTTTCCAAAGGCTCAAGAATCATGTCATTTGGATATTTGTAGAGATATACATGACCAATTGATTGAACATTACTCATGTGTCATATTCCTTGAGTCAATCCTTGTTCTTAAACTTTGGTGCCTTTAACATGTAGTCTTCTCCTTAGCTTCAACACTTCATTTTAATAAGCCTCTTCTTGATTTTAAAATTATTTCAATGATCTTACTCTTGCACATAAATAAACATGTTAGTAAATCTCAATTAATCAATGTGTATTGTTATCATCAAAATTATCATGTAGCCTTAGGGCTAAGAATCTCCCCCTTTTTGATGATGACAAACCATTGATTGCTTTAAAATATAATCTAAAATCAAGAATGAAAATAAAATCAACAATAAGCAAAAAGAATGGCACTTATTATGAATATAAGCAATCCAACTATTTCTCCCCCTTTTGTTATCATCAAAAAGATGTAATCAAATTAACTACTCCCCCTAAATATATTCTCCCCTTTAACATATGCTACCATTCAAAGATTATCATATTAAAGCAAAATTAAGACATATCCAACATGCCTAATTCTCTTCTAATTATGCAAAATCTATCTTGACTAAGGGGTTTAGTAAATATATCGGCTAATTGTTTATCGGTGGGAACAAATTCTAACGAAATATTTCCTTTTTGCACATGATCTCTAATAAAATGATGTCTAATCTCTATATGCTTAGTCCTAGAGTGTTGTATTGGATTTTTTTGAAATGTTGATGGCACTTGTATTGTCACATTTGATGGGAATATGATCAAATACCGCACCATAATCTTTTAAAATTTGTTTCATCCAAAGAGATTGTGCACAACAACTTCCTACTGCAATATACTCGGCTTCCGCGGTTGATAAGGCAACAGAATTTTGTTTTCTACTAAACCATGAGACCAATGCATGTCCTAGAAAATGGCAAGAGCCACTAGTGCTCTTTCTATCAAGAAGACTTCCAGCAAAGTCTGCATCGGAATAACTAATTAGATCAAAATTATCACACTTAGGATACCAAAGACCTGGATTTATGGTTCCAAGAAGATATCTAAATATCCTTTTGACAGCCTTAAGGTGAGATTCCTTTAGACAAGACTGAAATCTAGCACACATACACACACTAAACATAATATCAGGTCTACTAGCAGTTAAATACAAAAGAGAGACAATCATACCTCGATATTTTGTTACCTCAACATCTTTTCCTTTCTCATCTTTGTCAAGCTTGGTTAATGTACCCATAGGTGTGTTATATGTCCTTGAATTATCCATGCCAAACTTCTTGAGAAGATCTCTTGTGTATTTAGCTTGATTAATGAAGATCCCATCTATTGATTGCTTGATTTGAAGTCCAAGGAAGAAATTTAATTCTCCCATTAAGCTCATTTCAAATTCTTGTTGCATGCACTTAGAAAATTCCTCACACATAGAGACATTAGTAGCACCAAATATAATATCATCAACATAGATTTGAACAATTAATAAATCATCATTTTTGTTTTAACAAAAAGAGTAGTATCAACTTTTTTCATTTCGAAACCATTATCAATGAGAAATTTGCTCAATATATCATACCATGCTCTTGGTGCTTGTTTCAAGCCATAAAGTGCCTTTTTGAGTTTGAAAACATGGTTTGGAAAATCATGATTTTGAAAACCAAAAGGTTGCTCTACATATACTTCCTCCATAATGTAACCATTTAAAAATGCACTTTTGACATCCATTTGATATAATGTAAAATTTTTATAACATGCAAATGCACACAACATTCTAATTGATTCTAATCTAGCAACCGGTGCAAAGGTTTCCTCATAATCAATACCTTCTTCTTGATTGTATCCTTGAGCAACAAGTCTAGCTTTGGGGGGGAGAAAAATTTTCTCTCAATTAGGGTCGCTGGAGTTACTGTTTACTCCGGCCAATTTGCGAATCAGCCTTTCAAATCTACATATGTTGTAGATCGGGATATCCTGAGACAAATTTTCTTGTGGGTCGCCCTCAGTTTCCGGCAGAAAAACGGTTAAAATTGCAAAAAAAGGTTTCAAATTTCACTATTCATCATCGACGACGGGCGAGTGGGATGCCACCTTTGCCATCATCGTGTTGGTCTTGACTCGATCTACAAGTTTTCCTTCATCAGCACAACCAGATTCGCTCCGCAACACCTCCGTTCTAGGCCACAAAGTTTCAGATTTTTCACTATTCACCGCCGCCCGCCGCTGTCACCGGCGAGTGGCATCTCACCTCCATCAAATTCTTGTAGATCAGGCGACGTTCTACAAGTTTTCCTTCATCAGCACCACCAGATTCACGCCACAACACCTCCGTTCAAGGCCTCAAAGTTTGGGATTTACTATTCACCGCCACCTCATGCTGGAAAACGGCGAGTTGTATCTCACCTTCACCACCATCTAGTAGATCGGGCAACACTGACCAACTTTTCCTTCTTGGCCGTCATCTGATTCCAACCAGAAACCCCTCAAATCGCCGCTTCTTCAATTCGGATTTTACTGTTCACCGCGGTGGTTACTATTCATAACCGGAGACACTGTTCATCAGCCCCACCCAGATTGTTCTTCAGGTTATTTCATGCAACTTTGCCTCTTGGTCGATTTCCTGATTCCTTGCGGATTATCGTTTTTAAAGAGGTGACGACGACTTTGGAAGCCAAGCCGCTTCGGTGCCTGGTTTGCTTTCGTTTTTCCATCTCTTTTTTATGAGTTTGCATTGTATTTGATTTGTAATTCACTTGATGGATCCATCCAAGACAACTACTGGCTCTTGGGCTGATAAAATCAAGATTACTGATTCGAGTACCCGATGCAAATTGAGTCCGGTTACTCCTAAGAAACCGGGTACAATCCTTGAGATTCCAGATGAGATTATCGATGAGAATTTAGCCGAATGGCGTAGATGTCTTGTTGGCTTCTTTCTGGGATATGTGATGCCCTTCCATGCTGCACGTTCGATGGCGATGCGTGCATAGAAATCTAGTGGTCTTGAGGACGTCCGTTCCACGGATAAGGGATTTCTCATCTTCCGTTTTAGAACTGAGGATGAGGTACATGCAATCATTGCTCGAGGTCCTTGGATGTTTAGAGGTAAATTCATTTACCTGCAGCAATGGCATCCGCATCTGGATTTCAATCTTACAGCATTCTGGACACTACCAGTTTGGATCCGTTTGTATGGCCTGCCGTTTCCTTTGTGGACAGCCAAAGGCCTTAGCATTATCTCCAGCATGGTTGGAGAACCTCAATCTTGTGATAAGGCGACTTCTGATCTATCTAGATTAGAGTATGCGAGGTTTGTGTTTTTATTGATGCAAGATGCCCTCGAGTTAAGAACTTTGAGTTCAGGTGCAAACTCTCTCCAGAGCCCATCAAAATTCAAGTTGAATATGAGTGGACTCCAAAACATTGCCCCAAATGTTGCCAGTTTGGTCATCGTTGTCCAGAACCCGTAAAGACTTCAAGTCCAGATAAGAATGAGGCTAGCACCTCTGATAGTACCCCTTTAAGAAAAGAAAAGGATGTGACCAAGGTCACTGATTGCACCAAAATAGTTGTTATCCCAGAAGTTTCTGCAGTGCAAGTTGAGCCTCCGAAGGCTACTACACTTCTGAGTGCAGAGTCAGTTTCAGATTCTGATTCTCCATCTCCTTTTGCGACCGACGAGGGTAGACTTTTGGGCACTATCAAATGTTCTACAAATCGTGAGGCATTTATTTCCTCAGGGCGGATACCTACTGAGTCTTCTCCCACTCGTTTTGAGCCTTTGATTGGGCTCAGTGAGGATGATCAACCTGATAGGATTGACCATACCCATTCGGACACCCCAGCTACCCCGGTAAAGAAGGGTAAGAAGAAGAAAAACAAGAAGGGTTAAAGCTCTTGTATTTTTATGTTTTAGACCGTTTGTAATCATTTCTCTTTTATGTTGTTAAGGTCGTTTGTGGCTTTTTTACTTTGTTTAGGCCGCTTGTGGCCTTCGTTTTCTATCTTTTTGTTGGATTGTATGTTTGGACTTTACGTTCTTTTGTAATTCTTGGGGTATGCCCCTCGGATTTTTGTACATTATAACTTTTTTGGATTTATATTACGAAGTAACTTTTCCAAAAAAAAAGTCTAGCTTTGTTTCTAATAATGGTGCCATTTTCATCTACTTTATTTCTAAAAATCCATTTAGTGCCTATAATAGAATGATTTTTAGGTCTAACTAATTCCCAAACTTGATTTCTCTCAAATTGATTTAATTCTTCTTGCATAGCCAAAATCAACTTTCGTCATTTTCGGCTTCTTTAAAAGATTTTGGTTCAAATTGAGAGACAAAAGCAAAATGATTACAAAAGTTCTTAAAAGAAGATCTAGTTTTCATACCTTGTGATGGTTCACCAATAATGAGATCTTTAGGGTGAGCTTTTGCATACCTCCATTCCTTTGGTAATTCTTGGGAAGAATCATTTACTTCCTCAAGCTTTTCTTGTTGAAGTTATAATTCATCTTGGCTCTTTTCATCAAGCCTTGATTCCTTGATTTGCCTTTCTACCTCAACAATATCATCATCTAAATTCTTTGAAGAAATAACATTAGTTTCATCAAATTCAACATGCATAGATTCTTCAATAGTAAGAGTCTTTTTGTTAAAAACTCTATATGCTTTACTATGGTTGGAGTAGCCAACAAAAATTCCAACATCGGCTTTTGTATCAAATTTTTCAAGGTTATCCTTGGTGTTTAAAATAAAACATTTACATCCAAAAACTTTAAAAAATCCAATGTTGGGTTTTCTTCCTTTCCAAAGTTCATAAGGAGTTTTCTTTATTAAAGCTCTAATATGGACTCTATTGATTATAAAGCATGCGGTATTAACGGCTTCGGCCCAAAAATATTTTGGCAAATTATTTTCAAGTAACATGGTCCTAGCCATTTCTTGGATAGTCCTATTTTTTCTCTCAACAACACCATTTTGTTGTGGAGTTTTAGGTGAGGAAAAATTATGCTCAAAACCATTTTCATCACAAAGATTTTCAAATGCAACATTGTCTACTTCACACCATGATCACTCCTAATGGACACAATAGAATATCCTTTTTGATTTTGGACTCTTTTTGCAAATTTTGAAAAAGCTTGTATGGCCTCATTTTTAGTTTTCAAGAATAATACCCAAGTGAATCTTGAATAATCATCCACAATAACAAAAACATAATACTTTCCACCAAGGCTTTGAGTTCTTGATGGTCCAAATAAATCCAAATGAAGTAATTGTAGAGGTTTATTTGTTGAAATAAATTTCTTTTGTTTAAAAGAAGTTCTCACTTGTTTTCCAAATTGACAAGCATCACAAATCTTATCCTTTTCAAATTTTATTTTTGGAAGACCATCAACTAAATCATTTTTAGAAATTTTTGAAATTGTGTCCATGCTAGCATGACCTAGCCTTCCATGCCATAACCAAGCATCATAATTAACAATGAAACATTTTTCTACATGATCATTAACATCAATATCAATTGTATAAATATTACCACATCTATTACCAACAAATAATGTCTTATTGTTACTAACATCCTTAATGACACATCTATTATGCACAAAAGTAACAAAATATCCCTTATCACACAATTAACTAATGCTAATCAAATCATGTTTCAAACCATTAACAGGCAAAATATTTTCAATAATAAGTGAAGAAGGGTTACCAATATCACCATGTTCCGATTACCCTTCCTTTGGCATTATCACCGAAGGTCACATATCCTCCTTTCTTCATGATTAATCTTGAGAACTTGAGGCATCTCCGGTCATATGCCTTGAGCATCCACTATCTAAGTACCACTTGTGTTTGCCACTCCTTTGTTTCTACAATCAATATTCAAAGAGAGACTTTTTGGTACCCAAATGTTCTTGGGTCCTTGGGGGTTAGTTATGGTACTTTTTGGAACCCATATTTGTTTCAGATTAGGATTTCTCTTAATATAGCAAGAATGCACTTTGTGTCCTTTTCTTCCACAATAAGTACACGAATGATTAGGATTATTTATGGAAGATGCATGAACAAAATAGTTTTTAAAATACTTTTGATTTTTATGACTTTTATATCCTAACCCTCTTTTATCAAAAACACACGTTTGGTTTTGTAACATAGAATTCAAATTTTTTGTGCTTTTTGTAAAACTATCAACAATATTTCTTAAGTCATTATTTTCCTTTTTCAAAATAGCATTTTCTTTCTCTAATTTATCAAAATCCTTTTGTTTTAAAATCTCATTTTCAGTTTTTAAAAAATGCATTTGACTTTCCAAACTTTCAAAATCTTTTTGCTTTAAAATTTCATTTTCATTTTCTAAAGCTTCATTTATTTCCACCAACTCTTCTAATTGAGATAACATGATTTTTGACTTCTTTTTGAAAGCATTGATTTTTGAATTTTGTTTATCACTTGCACATGTAAATTTTGGAATGCTTCAAGTAATTCATCATATGAAAGCTTAGGATCATAGTTTAGAATACTTACCTCATCTTCTCTTAAAGCCATGAAGCACATGTTCGCCACTTCGCAATCTTCTTCTTCGTCATCTTTCAAGGTGATTTCATGAGTCATGAGAGAACCCACAAGTTCTTCTAATGGTAGTTTGGTGAGGTCCTTTGCTTCTTGAATTGCCGTCACCTTTGGCTCCCAAGATTTTGGTAGACACCTAAGAATCTTTCTCACCATTTCAACATTAGAATAAGATTTACCAAGAGATTTCAAACTATTGATAATATCCGTAAATCTAGTAAACATTTCAGAAATTGATTCATCCGATTTCATCTTAAAAAGTTCATAACTATGAACTAGCATACTAATTTTGGATTCTTTAACTTGACTAGTTCCTTCATGAGTTACTTCAAGTGTGTGCCATATTTCTTGTGCCGTAGAACAAGTAGATATTCTATTAAACTCATTTCTATCTAGAGCACAATACAACACATTCATAGCTTTAGCATTCAAACTCAATTTCTTTTTATCATCTTCACTAAACTCTTTAGGTTCTTTAAGCATGCATTCCCCATTTTCAATTTTGGTAGGAACAAAAGGTCCTTCCAAAACAATAGACCACAAATCATAATCAAAAGATTTCAAGAAAATACTCATTCTAGTTTTCCAATAAGAGTAATCACTTCCATTAAAAAATGGAGGTCTAGAGATAGAAAGTCCCTCAACATATGAAGTTGAATTAAAAGTTGTCATAGCTCAAAAATCGGTTAGGATTTAAAAAATGAGCAACCTTGCTCTGATACCACTTGTTGACCCAGGTATGGCAACCCAAGAGGGGGGTGAATTGGGTTTTTATTTATGAAAACGGATTTGTAAAACTTTTTTTGAAAGATCAAAATTAGTTTACTCTTTCTTTGAGAATGAAGGTGAAGAAGATGAAATTCGAAGTTATCAAATATGTAATCAAGAGAATAATAATAATGAACAATCACAAGTGCAAATAAATATAAAGAGTATAGGGATAGAGAGAGTGCAAACTCGATGTACGTGGTTCGGCAAACCTAGCCTACGTCCACGGGCTCCTAGCTCCACGAGCTAAGCTTTCCACTAAGTTGTAGAAATCTTTACAACTTGCTTGATGAACAACCTCACCAAGACTTTTTCTTCCAACTCTTGATAACACCACACCAAGAGTTCTTCTTGATGAACAACCTCACCAAGGCAACTTCCTTCAACCCTTGATAACACCACACCAAGAGTTCTTCTTGATGAACAACCTCACCAAGGCAACTTCCTTCAACTCTTGATAACACCACACCAAGAGTTCTTCTTGATGAACAACCTCACCAAGGCAACTTCCTTCAACTCTTGAGTTCTCTCAAGGATAACTTTTATCCTTTACAAGAAGATCTCACTCTCACCACAATACAAGAACAAAGTAAATTTTTACAACAAAAGTATAACTCTCTTCAAAGAGTAGATAAAGAATATAAAAGCTCTCTAGACTTGATATTTCTCTTGTTTTTTTGCTTGATAGAATGCTTCTCTTGCTCTTCCTGAATGCATGGGAGAAGGGCTCCTTTTATAGGCAAATTAGATGAACTTAATCAAGTGAAGACACCATCTCCAAATTTTCTGCCCACCATAAAAACTATAATTTTGTCTGCCATTTTTGTCAATGTTCTGTTTGAAATTTGAAAATATACAAAACATAAAAGATCTGACCAATTGAATAAGCTTTCCAACGCATTAAGAACCAAGTCATTTGGATATCTGTAACTTAGGATATGGCCAAAAAACCATTCGGTGCTCATGTGACTTGATTTTTCTTCCATGTGTCAGTCCACCGACTTGCATGTGTATTATGTCAGCCTTATGTTTGAAATTTGAATTTCTTCAAAGAATATGAAATCTGCTCCATTGAATCATCTTTCCAATACCATAATAATCAAATCATTTGAATATCTATAACTCAAGATATGGACAAAACATCATTCGGTGCTCAAATGAGTTGATTTTTCTTCTCTGTGTCAGTCTATCGAATTACATGTCAATTATGTCGGTCTTATGTTTGAAATTTGAATTTCTTCAAAACATATGAAATCTTCTTCATTAAGTTCTCTTTCCAATGCCATAAGAATCAAGTCATATTGATTTTTCTAGCTCAAGATATGTCCAAAGGAGTATTCGGTGCTCATGTCAGCTACTTCCATTTGTCTTTCAACTTGCATGATGATTTGGATAACCTTGCACTTGAAATTTGAATTTCATTAAAACATATAAAATGTTATAAATTGAGTAATCTTTCCAAAGGCTCAAGAATCACATCATTTTGATATTTGTAGAGATATATATGACCAATTGATTGAACATTGCTCATGTATCACATTCCTTGAGTCAATCATTGTTCTTAAACTTTGGTGCCTTTAACATGTAGTCTTCTCCTTAGCTTCAACACTTCATTTTAATAAGCCTCTTCTTGATTTTAAAATTATTTCAATGATCATACTCTTGCACATAAATAAACATGTTAGTAAATCTCAATTAATCAATGTGTATTGTTATAATCAAAATTATCATGTAGGCTTAGGGCTAATAGTACACTCACTCATGGTAGGACTTTCATATGACAAAAATTCATAACATGTCATTCGTTACACATCACCGTCAATTACATGTATTTCACACCACTTATTTTAAAGAACATACCACCCGTTATGTATCACCGTCGGTGACGTATTTTCATTAATCATTTTTAGGAAATACGCCATCTATTACATATCACCGTCGATGACACATTCCTTAGGCCACTTGTCACCCGTTACATATCACCATTAGTGACTTAACACACACATTTTTTTACACACCACATAATCACATATTGCCTACTACTTAGAGAAGTTGAGTATCCTACTACATTAGGCATAGATCACTTCTTTACAAACAATATTTCATTATCACACATTATCCATGCCTTTCCACACCAAATTTTTGCATAATTACATTTAATTTCCTCATATCTCACAATCATAAATCCAAACAAAAGGTTGCTTACATGCACACATAAATGAGCGAAACCACACATCTCATGAATCACTAAAATTTCCAATCGTATCATTTCCCATCAACGGCCATATGCTTATGGTCCCATTCACATTCCCATCCATATGTAATCATGGCATTTTCAATTCAACACATCCCACATACATTCATAGACATAATAATCCAACACAATCTCGTTGTGAATCTAACATTCGTTTTCTTAGAAAGGGTCTAGCTACTTACCCGATTACTTTACTCCTTGATCGTTGATTTCCACCTAGAAATCATTAATTTCTTAAGAATTAGCAAACTCTTCAATCCACTAATAACATCACTAATAATTCAATACTATGCACATATTTGATTGGATCATTATTGTAAAAGGGTACTTATCCCAATCATCACCAAATTTCATTGGACTCAAGTAAATACATATATTATATCCCATGAATTTTATTGGATTAAAGTGAGGCCATATGCCCCTTAAAACTCTTAACGTTGCCCATACAAAATTTTGTTTACCGGTATTCTAACTGAGCAACACTACTTTGAAAAATTTTATAAAAATCACCAGTTATCAATTCTTTACGAAACCTTTCAATCTAGTAATAGACACATGTATAAGTCATCTCACCAAAAATTACACCTTTTTAAGGATTTAGGTTGGTCAAAAGCAATTTACTTTGTTTGCTTTTTGAAAGTTGAAATTTCCAGTCTGACAACCCAACTTCGAAAAATTATAATAATTCGTGCAAAGCCCCAAAACCCTTAAATTTTCCAATTCAAAAGAAAAAACAATCAAGATATTGCATACCAAAAATCAGAAACATTTATAAAAGGTAAGACTCCTAAATAAAATTCGTTCTGCGTGCCCTGTTTCAATATAAGGGAGATTCAAATTCATTCTAGCAAATTTAAAAATTCATCATAAATGATACATTTCGAATTGTTGAGTAATTCAAAATTCCATAAAACCCTTGATATGTCTAGTTTATCATATAAAAATTCTAAAACCAAAAAGTAACCCTAGAATTTTGTGAATTTTCTGGACCAATAACTGCTCAGTGAACAACCCTACAGAGTTTTAAGCTCTAACACCATCTAGGCATGCCAACCATCATCCAAGCCATTAGAATCATGTATAACCTACTAAATTTCATGATTTCTATCATGTTTCATGGTATACATAACATGGAAGCAACATAAACTACTTTTCCAACACAATATTTAACAACAATACTACACAATTCTAAGCTAGAAATTAGCTTTTCTTCTAGCTTCCTCAATTTCATTCAATTCTCTCAAATTGAAGGGGGCAAAAGAGAGAGAGAGGGCTGGGAGCTTTGAGAGTGTGAAGGAGGAAATGAAAATGTCTAGAATTGTCTAAATCCCTCACTTTTATATAATATCATGGCCAAATGTTTGATTAGTCCTTAACATCTTTCAGTTCCCCATTCGTATTCCCTAATATTTTATTAATCACCATAACACATATACACATACACACATATATATTATGGACATATTAAAGTCAAGACTACTTACCAATTGGGATGTTACATATAAACTTCTCATAAAACATATAGAAAAAAATTGGATAGACTTTGTGCGAGTCTGAAAAGACCAAGCATTACCACAAAAACAGAGCTTAGTTTAGTAATGCTTTCACATAAACTTTCACATGGCACTAACTCCAGCACAAAAGTAACACATTTACATTGTGAGTAAATTGCATTATTCCCAATATACCATAGAGATCCCTCCATTTAACATAAAGCATATGAAGGACACGTTGTGCCATGTTTGTGGCTTTTTACCCAGCAATGTATAACTTTATTGCTTGTTTGTTTGAATGAAACATATTTTTAAGCTACACCACTTTACCATGAGTTTCAATAAATTTTTTATTGTTTTCTATATGTGCCATATAAACCAAAGCAGTTAAAATTCAAGGATTTGGACAAAGATTTCTAATACTGCTCGAATAGATAAGAACAAAGCTCAGCACATAAGCCCTGATTAGTTAAACTCAAATAAATATGATATCGTTGCATGGATAGACTTCCTAAATTAGCAATATTTGATTTATTTCACCTCTTAATATGCATTTTGTACCTTATAAAACTCTGCAAATCAAACAGCTGTACAACTTTCAGTGAAAATCAAACCTTTTCTCCTGCCATTAGGTGAGGCTTTAGAAATGACTGCATTCCCATATTAGATGGGCCAACAAGTTTTATGCACAAAACAATTCTTAGCTGTGCCATCATAAAAGGAAAAACAGCTCCAAACAGTTGGCTAAGGATTTGTTCATTGACCTTGACCAAGTTAAATTATCACTTATTTCGAACAAGTTACAGGATAGAAATTTTTGTTGTAATGGCATATAAGACATGCAATAGATAAGCAATAAACTAACAAGTACTGTAGAGTGTAGGGTGTTGGAATTTGGCTTACTCTAATACCACTTTGTTGGAGACTAATTACTTAAAAAAAAAAACAAGCAACACAAGAATATAATGAAGAAGATATTGACTTTTGAACTCTTCTCTATTTTTTCTTATTTCTTCTTCTTTTTTATGAAATTGACAAATTAAAAGATTTATATAGTAGACTCAATCCTAATCCTACTCAAATCATAAATACTAATATTTCTAAAATAACCAAACAATTAATCCTAACTCAAAACTAACTAGGATTATTAAATCCTTCCATAGCAAGTCTTCGAATCTAATTATAACTCTAGTCCTATTTTAGCTTAGACTTTAAAATCTAAATAAATTCTTAAGCTTTGTTTAACCTTCCAACACCCCTCCTTAAACTAAGCTTAACCGAACAATGACTTGGAACTTCTTCTTGAATATTGTTGATCTCTTGTAGAACCTTTCTTGTCTTCATGAGTATCTTCGTATATCTCTTGAATAACTTTATAATTATTATGCTCCCTAATTAACCAAGTAAACACAAGATCTTCAATAAGACTGTATAGTAACTTACCAAACAACCTTACCTTCATGTTTTCCCATACATCCTCGTATGCTTTTCTTGCATAATTTATCAACCATGACCATAATTTTTTGTCTTCTTTCTTTTCTTCACATATGTCTCCATGATCATACCCAAACTTTATTTTATCTTTATGCAAAAATTTGACTCCATTAGCCTTCATAAACAAAATCTTTATTTTGAATTTAACATCACCTTTTTTAGTGATTTAACTCCATGCTCTGGACTATCCTTTATCAACTCTTTAAAACCCATCATTTTTGCTTCCTAATCTTTCTCTTTCTATTTAAGTTTCTTTGTTTTCTTATCAAATCTAAGCAATTCCTCTTCTTTTTTCTTTAAATGCTTCCACAAAACATCATAATTCTTCTCTTCTTTGACATATTTTTCTGTTGCGGATTCATAATGAAAATTTGAAAATAAAAGAATCAACTTAAAATTCTGTAGGGACTTATTTATGATAGACTGAACTTGGTAGGGGTAGAATGATGTTCTCTGCAAAACTAGACTAGATTGATATTTTTCATCCATGGAATCGGATAGATATTTACCACTATGGGGCGCCGATTGTAATTTTCCAAAATGATTGTGAACAGACACTTTTACGGCATCTAAACTCCAATTTTCTTCTTTGACTTCATAGATCCGATGATTATGAGTTGTTTGATGGTGGAGGTGTATATTCACTTGCCATTTTCCGGTGAGTTTCATAGCAAACATGATTTTTCAAAGCTTGTTTTCACATTTTTTTATGTGTTCCAGTCAGAATTTGATGTTGACGAAGAAGAAAAGTTTGTTCAACACATCCCGATCTATCCAATGGTGGTGGAGGTGAGAATTCACTTATCGGTTGATAATTTTCCAACGACTTCCCGGTGACTTTCCAGCGAGTCTTGACTGCTAACAACAAATCTTGATTGTCAATGGTGTTGCACTTTCTTCCTCCTCCGCTCTCTTGTAAATATGAATCTCCTGTTAATTTTTCTAAATTTTTATATTTTTTCTTTTCTTCTTTCTCTTGGCAATTCTCTCTACTATTTTCTTCAAAAATTACTTGTTCTTCTTCTTTATCCACAAGGAATTCATCTTTTTCTCTATCAATATTTTCTTCTTTAGTATCATTATAAGTTTCCATCAAATAATCCCTAAACTCTTTAGTTGGCCTTTTATTATCAATTATAAGACCAAATTTCTCATATATTGAATCTATAATAGAAACTCCTAAATATCTATCCAAAAAGGTACGTGCTATTTTGTCTTTTCTTTGCTTATGTTCAAGAATTTCCTTTTGTTCTTGTGTTAACATTGCTTGATTTGCTGGTACTTCAAAACCTTGATTTACAACTTCCCACATGCCTCTATACTCAAACTCGGCTTGCATTTGGGTTTTCTAATACTCAAAGTTGTGCTTGTTTCCATCAAATTTGGGAAGTTCTTTTTCTATCTTGATTTTTTTCCTTGACTCTGCCTTCCTGGCAACTTTGAAAGGCTCTAACTGGCTCTGCCAACTCTGCTAGGCTCTTTCTAGCTCTACCAATTTTGCTCTGATAGACTTTAAGATCTTCTTAGCTTGACTCTATCAAGATCTTTCTTTGCACCTGCTTCTCCCATAGGTCTTCCTTGGATCTATACGTTGTGCCTAGCTTTGAGATTGCTCTTCCCACGGCCTTTCCAACCTAGCTCTGAGATCGCTTCTCTCAGATACTTCTAACCTAGCTCTGATACAACTTTGTAGGAGAATAATTACTTAACGAAACAAGCAACACAAGAATTTAATGAAGAAGATATTAACTCTTGAACTCTTCTCTATTTCTTCTTATTTCTTATTTTTCTTTATGAAATTGATAAATTACAAACACTTATATAGTAGACTCAATCCTAATCCTGCTCAAATCATAAATACTAATATTTCTAAAATAACCAAGCAATTAATCCTAATTCAAAATTAACTAGGAATATCAAATCCCTCCATAACAAGTCTTCTAATCTAATTATGACTCTAATCCTATTTTAACTTAGACTTTAAATTTTAAATAAATTCTTAAGCTTTCTTTAACCTTCCAACACAGGGAAGACTTGAAGCTTCAATATTAAGGGAAAGAATGACCTAAAGTGAGAGCATTTAGGAGACAAGGGTGCTCATCTATGCTGTCTTCAAGCCAAAAGCCTCAAATCCAGTAACCTGTATGAATTATTTTCCCATCAACTTGAGAAGGGATTTGATTGACATTGACAAATATGCTGATTTATGCACACAAAAAAATGTATCTATCCATAGCTGAAACATTTCTCATGGGCCCCTCTTGTGCACATCGCTGCTGTTCTTCAATATCAGACCGACCAGCAATGGATCCTAAAACAGCTGCACCTGCCTAAATAACTTTCAATGAGCTAATGCACACCCACATCAATGAATCTAACTGATAGATATTATATTCTTCCCTAACAAAGAATTTGGTCCAAATATTTTAACAGTCTGTGTGTAGAAAGAAGTATTTAAGATATCATAGCCCACAAGAATGGTTTATAAAATCTCTATATTTGATCAGAATAATGTTTGTACCATTTTAATTCACCACAATCTAGGAACATGTGTAGAACCAAAACAATATACTATGAAGAGCACATTACGTTTAAAAAAATAAAAATATAAACATTGAGATATCATTGGATCATTATCACAAATGTATGATAACGATAATTAATAATAATAGAACATAAATATATGAAAAATTACCGGACTCAAAGAAATGCATTCATCAAGCCATTTCACGGTTCTGTTCAGTGTACACTGAGGTTTTGTTCCTTTCTATCAAATGCCCGTGCGGGTACTTCATCAGCTAAAGTGGCCCACAGGCTTAGCCTCATGGAAGAAACCATGTTTTCTATGGGCTTACTCTACAATTATGTAACTAATTAATAATAATTACAAAAGCAACCCAAAGCATTAGAAAAAAAAAAAAAAAGAAACAAGTGGATTTAAGATTAATGTACCAAGAAATAACCACAAGGAGTCTCAAATGATGCTTCGATTTTATTTGTTAAATCATATTCTGGAAGAGATTGAATAGAATCCCTTGCTACAGCTGCAAATCCATATTCATGCAATACTTGATATTGTTTTGGGTGAAGGGCATTCTAAGCTACAGCTACAAAAATGTCACACAGGTCACCTATCATGGAATTAAAAATCTCGTCCTCTCCCTCCCACATTAGAGAACCACTAACTAGATCATTTCCTTCTTTAAATAGAAACAATAGTAAAGAAGTAGAAATGATTATGGAGGGAATGAACTTCATATGAATGAAGCGCCTATCAAAAGAATAAGGGAAATAAGAAGACATCGCCGGGGTCAAATCCCTAATGCAAACTTGGTCATCCTAAGCATTAGAAGATCAAAGAATAATCTTTTGGTAACCATTTGAAATTATAGATTAATGTTGGTAGAGAAGAGGAAATTTACTTTTGTCCTGATTTGGATTGTGGGCCAAACATTCGCAAGACTTAGAAGTGTAGAACTCATGAGAATATTACTTCTCAAATTCTCATATTTTGGTTTCAAACTACTAAGCAAAGAGAAAATTTTTTCTTCTTTTGCTCTTCGAAGCAAGGTCTTAGGATCAAGTATGAGGATGATACAGATTAAGTTCTTCCTATAATTTTTTAAGATATCCCAAGTGTTCGCTGAAACTTCTCTCTCCTTGTTCAACAGTAGGTTTTAATTCAAAGATACGAGCAATATTATTACCATCACCATATAACTCAAACACAAAGTCCCGTAACTCTTTTTGCAGAGTGAGGAAAAGTAAATATTTCTGCAATATGAGGCTCCATAGAATTGAGAAGCCAGGATCTAACTGTCTGATCATCAACAACCCAATCGTCATAGTCTGGATCTTCAGCATATGGACATTTAGTTTTTCCAGAAATAAAACCCAATTTTTTCTTTCCACCCAGAGATAAGGTGACAGCTTTTGACCAAAGAACAAAATTCTTATTTCCGTTCAAAAGCACAGATGAAAGTTTCCAACCAGGATTCAAATCCATTTCAGCCGTAAACGTGCAGTGCAAAAACAAAAGAACAAGAGGATTACCTCACACAAATATAGATTTGTTGACTTCACGAAAACACAGACTTTGAGAATCAAGAACCTGCTCTAATACTATGAGGAAACTCAAGCAAAAGAGTATTTATATAAGAAATCAATCATCAGATCACAATACATAAGTTACATGCTTCGGCTGTGGAGATTGCAGCCTACGTGCATGGGAGAAGAGGAGCACTCCTTTTTTTATCTTATTCATGGTATCAAAGAGATTACAAGAGCTTCATATAGAAGGGTATTACACGTCCTGTTGATGGCAACAAGACTCAATATTGGAAGTTTCAATATTGTAAAACAGGAAAAAGAAAATCTTCCAAATCAGGAAAAAAGTGAATTTCCTCTTCTCTACCAACAAATAACACCAAAAAGTTAAAAAAAATAAAATAAAATAAAAATCATCTCATCCAGTGATACAGCTTATTATAATTACAATGTTTAGGACAATCAGTTATAAGTCAACTAGGTATATAAGTTCTCAACTCTCACCTGTGAACTTCAAACAATCTACCATTTCCAAATACATAACTTAAAATTCCTCTGTTGTGCATTACCCTTCTAACCATTACCAAAGCCATTGAAACACCATTTTAATCCAAAAGCTTAGCTAATAATTTATGAGTAAAGTGCCACTCATGGAGAGTTGAAAGAACAATTATCCAAAACGAAACTATTATCTCTATCTTGTTTTACCAAACTAAAAGAGAAAAAAATAATCCAAACTATTAATCCCTTGGAGGAAAAAGCTGAAGCAAACACAAAACGCAAAAAAAAAAAAAAAAGAAACTTTATACACACTCGTAAATAGAGGTTCTTTTTGCAGAAATAAGGAGATAAGTAAAAATAAACAGGTAGTTATTCTGATTTTCTATGATATAGACCCATCTATGATGAGGAAACAGATAGGACATTTTCAAGATGCTCTCGTCGAGCATAATAGGAAGAATACAGAAAATGTGCGAAATGTGAAGAATGCTTTGATTGAGGGAGCCAATGTTTGTGAATTCCATTTAAAAGACAGGTACCAACTATTTCTTATTTTACTATTTTCTCACTTTTTGGCATTCATTGATTGAAATTAGATTTCATTTTTTAGTTATTTATTTATTTGTGAACTTATTTTAAGAATTCAATTAATATATGAAAATAAATTCATGAAAAACAGTATTGATGACCGGCCTTTTACACTCCTAGTCCTTTAAAAAAATACTGGACTGGGCTTCGAGTAATCATGGGATCCCTAGAGACAAATATATATGAGTTGATTTAAAGACTAACGCACGAAAGAAAGAATATAAATCCTCAAATGATTTGATACAAGCAGATAAGGGAACTGTAAATCAGTATATTATAATATGTTATTCGTTCATTTACATCTTTATGCTAGTACTAACCTAAAATAATTAATAATAATAATAGTGATATTAATGTTTTTCACTTTGTGTTGGAAGTTTAAACAAAGCTTAAGAGTTTATTTAGAATTTAAAGTAGAAATTAAAATAAGATTATAGTCCTAATTAGATTAGAAGACATGTTATAGAAGGATTAATAATCATAGTAAATTATGGATAATGATTAATTATTTAGTTATTTTAGAATTATTAGTATTTATGGTTTGAGTAGGATTAGGATTGAGTCTACTATATAAGTCTTTGTAATTTGTCAATTTTATTAAAAAGAAGTAATAAAGAGTTGAGAAATGTTCAAGAGTCAATATCTTCTTCTTCATTATATTCTTGTGTTGCTTGATTGGTTGAGTAATTATTCTCCAATAAAGTGGTATCAGAGTAAGTCAAATTCCAACAAAGTGATATCAGTGCTAAGTTGGGAGAATCTGGGAGGAGCCATCAAATTTGTTTCGAAGCTAGGTAGTAAGCTCTAGGGAAGACCTGTCAGAGCTAGTTTGGAAGGTTCTGAGAGGAGCAATCTAAAAGCTAGGCACAACGTAAAGATCCAAGGAAGACCTATGAGAGAAGTAGGCGCAAAGAAAGAGCTAGATAGAGTCGAGCCAGGGAGGTCTCAAAGTCTATCAGAGCAAAGTTTGTAGAGCTAGGAAGAGCTTATCAAAGTTGGTAAAGCCAGTTAGAGCCTGTCAGAGTTGCCAGGAAGGCAGAGTCAAGGAAACAAATCAAGATAAAAAAAGAACTTCCCAGATTTGATGGAAATAAGCACAACTTTGAGTATTGGAGAACTCAAATGCAAGCCGAGTGTCAGTACAGAGGCATGTGGGAAGTTGTAAATCAAGGTTTTGAAGTACCGGCAAATCAAGCAACGTTAACACAAGAACAAAAGGAAATTATATGAAAGATTTTGTTTATGAAGGCTTATGGAGTCAAATTTTTGCATAAAGATAAAACAAAGTTTGGGTATGATCGTGTAGACATATGTGAAGAAAAGAAAGAAGACAAACAATTATGGTCATGGTTGATAAATTATGCAAGAGAACCATATGAGGTATGCATGGGAAAACATGAAAGTAAGATTGATTGGAAAGTTACTATATAGTCTTATTGAAGATCTTGTGTTTACTTGGTTAATTATAGAGCATAATAATTATAAAGTTATTCAAGAGGTATATGAAGATGCTCGTGAAGACAAGAAATGTTCGTCATGAGATCAACAATCTTCAAGAAGAAGTTCCAAGTCATTGTTTGGTTAAGCTTAGTCTAAGGGGGGTTGTTGGAAGTTTAAACAAAGCTTAAGAGTTTATTTAGAATTTAAAGTCTAAATTAAAATAAGATTAGAGTCCTAATTAGATTAGAAGACATGTTATGGAATGATTAATAATCATAGTAAATTATGGATAATGATTAATTATTTAGTTATTTTAGAATTATTAGTATTTATGGTTTGAGTAGGATAAGGATTGAGTCTACTATATAAGTCTTTGTAATTTGTCAATTTTATTAAGAAGAAGTAATAAAGAGTTGAGAAGTGTTCAGGAGTCAATATCTTCTTCTTCATTATATTCTTGTATTGCTTGATTGGTTGAGTAATTATTCTCCAACAAAGTGATATCAGAGTAAGTCAAATTCCAACACTTTGTAGGCATGAGACAAAATTTATTCAAGGTATTGTTGAGGAGACATTGACAAAACTAAGTCCTACCACATTAAAGAGTCATGCGAACCTAGTATGAATGAATTCACATTTAAAGAATCTAAAATTTTTTATAGGCACTAAAGACTCTAACAATGTCAACATGATAGGGATCTATGGAATGGAAGGAATAGGCAAGAATGCAATTGCAAGTGCTATTTATGAGTTAAATTTTTGATGAATTAATTTGAGTGTAGTTTTTTTTTTCTATGTTAGAGAAATTTGCAAAAGAATTGGTCTGGTTTCCTTACAAAAGCAACTTCTTTTCAAACTTTTAGAGGAAACAATTATTACCATATGGGATGTTTATGATGGAGTTAACATGATAGGAAATATATTGTGGTGTAAAAGGGTTCTCATTGTTTTAGATGATGTGGATGATATAGAGCAATTAAGCAGTTCAGATATAAAGCAATTAATTAGCAATTTAGCAAGAAAGCATAATTGGCTTGGCTTAGGCAGCAAGGCCATAATAACAGCAAGAGATAAATGTTTGTTGATTGAACATGGAGTAGACAAAATGTATGAGACCGACAACTAAATGACGATGAAGTTTTTGAACTCTTTAGGTCAAAAGCCTACAAAGACAGTCAACCTTCAAAAAATATTTGAAGCTGTCCAAATAAGTTTTAAATTATATTGGTGTTCTTCCGTAGTTTTAGGTTCCTTTTTATTTGATAGAACTTTAAGTGGACGGGCAAGTACATTAGAAAGACTACTTAAAGATTCTGAAAGAAAGGTTCATGATTATCTTCAAATAAGTTTTAATGGATTAGAAGAAATAGAGAAAAAAAATATTTCTTGATATTCCATATTTCTTTTAAGGGGAAAATAAAGATCATGTAACTAGGATATTAGATGGTTGCGATTTGAATCCAACTACTGAAATTAGTGCTCTTGTTGATAAAGTTTGTTAAGTATTTTGAATAAAATTGAATTATGGATGCATGATCTATTACAAGAAATGGGTCATCAAAATCTTAAAAGAATTCCCTAAAAAGACTTGAAAAAGTAGCAGATTATGGCAAAAAGCAGATGTCGTGCATATGTTCACAAAAGACATGGTAAGTAATTTTGTGAAAACATACTATACTATGGTAAAAAAAATGTTTTACATTTAATTTTCAATTTATTCTTTAAATTTTAACTAGTTAAATATCCATATATGGAGTCCTATCAATGCTTCAAAATTTTTCCTTAACTTATTTGTTTATTAATATCGATTTTAGGGAGGTGAAGTAGTTGAAGGCATAATGCTTGAAAATGCATGGTTAAGTGGAAGTGCTATAGTCTTTTCAAATTAAGATACCAATTTAAGACTACTCAAATTCTATAATGTGCAACTTTATAATAAAGGGCTTGAAAATCTTTCTATATTGAGTTAAGGCTACTTGATTGGTATGGATCTGCTTGAAAATCTTTGCCATCAAGTTTGCAATTGGATAATATTGTGGAACTTAAAATGCATCATAGCCGCATCGAACAATTGTGGAAGGGAACAAAAGTCAGATTCCTTCAACAACATATCTATGTTTTATTTTTGTTGTGTAAAGTTATTAATTGCTAAAACTCTACATTCATTCAAGGGCCAAATTAACAAAAGTAAATTCATCATAACAGAAGCAATTTTTCAGCCATTCCAAGAACTTAATATTGACACCAAACTTCACATGGGTCCCAAATCTTGAAGAGCTGATTCTTGAAGGATGTTCAAGATTGTGTGAGATTCATCCATCTTAATTTGCTAATGCACAAAAAGCTTATCGTGTTGAATCTGAAAGATTGCACAAGTCTTAGAACTCGTGGAAGTGGTATTGCCGTAAAATCCTTGGAAAAACTTGTTCTTTCTGGTTGCTTGGATTTCAAAAAGCTTTTGGAGATTGTAAGCAGTATGGAAGGTATAAACGAGCTCTTTTTAGATAGGACTTCTATTAAAGAATTGCCTTTGTCCATGGCTTTGACTTTGACATCGTTATCAGGTTTGAGTTCTTTAAAAGAACTGAATCTCAGGTACTGTAATCTAGGAGCAATCCCCAACGACATTGGCAGCTTAGTTTCACTGAAGGGGTTAAATCTAACGGGAAACAACTTTTTTTTCACTCCCTACAGCCATCAATCGTCTTTCTAAGCTTTCAGCTCATTGGTTGGATGATTGCAAAAGACTTCAATCAGTACTAGACCGTCTATCCAATTTACAATATCTGGGAAAAATCATTGTACTTCATTAATGACATTATCAAATGCATTGAAATTATTCCAACAGCTTTGCATTTGGTGTATTGACAGCACGAAATTGCCGGACTATAGTAGTGCAATTTTGATACCCAAAATAAGAGTCGATAAAGAAGATCAATTCATTATTGTTCCTGGGAGTGAAATTCCAAAATTGGTCAGTTGTCTGAGCTCCAGCCTGGCCTCCGCAAATATCTTCGTTTTCTTCTTTGTTGGAATGGCGCAAGACCGCCATGGTTTGAATTTAATGATGCTACTGTCCAAGGTTGGCCAGACCATCTTTGGCTTTTGATTCCATTGATCAAAGTCGTGATTGGTATGATACCGACTTTAAATTTACAACAGAAGGAGACCCAGGAATGGAGGTGAAAAGGTGCGGAGCCCATCCTATCTTTGAGCAAGACATGGACAAGTTCAATGCATCGGTGCAGTAGCTTTATCGCTGGGAATTTGGTTGAATTCCATCAACAAGATTTTGTTGCAGAAAAAAAAGAAAGGATGAGACAGAACCTAGTGGAAGTGGCAACTCAGAGGATGATGAACCACAACCCAAGAGACAAAAGAAACTCTGAATTCTCTTAAAGCATCCTCAAGCATAACTGTTACACGTGAGCATTTGTATCTTGAGCAGCCTAAACATCTTCAAAAATTTTACTTTTATCTTCAGGTTGAGTGAAACAAGTATATCAACTGAAGTGGCTCTCTCAGACTACCGTTGTTCTTGTGTTCACATCAAAAATCAAATTAAGAATTTTTAAATTTCTGATATATATCTTTTGACATTTTCCAAATAAGAGCTCTGGTATTACATTGAGTAATTATTTCAGTCTTTCGAAAGTGTCCATAGAAATTTTGTTATTCTCAGAGTAAGAACGATTTGACACATGAAACAAATTGATTCATTTTTACTATAAACAGTAGTTGCCTTTCACATGAAACTCAGCTATTATGTGACAGATTAAACAATCATTCGATTTTTCTGATACCACAAGCTTGTGTCTGTTAGAATTGTGGCTCTTTAGCCATTGTGTGTGTGTGCAAGGATCCCACATGGAGTGAGAGTCTTTGTGTTGGAGAGACTTGAGCTTATAAATAAAAGCCAACTCTTCTCACTTAGTTGTCCTATTGGAAATTCTCCTCCACTCCCTCTATTTGTAAGGTCTCACATATAAGACCTCATAGTTTAAGGGCCTTTCATTAAGGACCTTAAAGTTTGTAATATTTATTTTTCCCCCTTTGTTTTGGGTATTTGTAGTATTGCCCAATTGTTTGGGTAATTACAGTTTGGCCCAACTATTCGGGTAATTGTAGTTTGACCCAATAGTTGTGGAATTTGTATTGTGACCCAAAAGTTTGTAATTCTCTTTGAAGATAGTGGAAAGTTTCTTCAGCGGCGCCCGAGAACGTAGGTATTTATACCGAACCTCGTTAAATCTTGGTGTTCTTTCTATTTCTACATTGTGGTTGATTGGTTGCCTCTTTAGTTGCTATTATATTCAATTATCTAGTATAATTTGTGTTGTGCACTTGATTGTTCTGTTGGTTATCGTTTTCGCTGTGCATAACAATTGGTATCAGAGCCGAAGGTTTTAGGTAGTTAGTGGCTATTTCATTGAAGCACTTACTACTGTTCTGGGTTGTTGATTGTGGATTGCTAGTTATTGAATATAATAGTTTGTTTGGAACTTGGTTATTGGTGATTTGTGTATCGAGCTTATTTGTGAGAGGTAGTTATGGCATCATCGTCAACTGTATAGAAAAGACAGTGACTGTGACAAATGCAAAAATAGATGTTGAAAAATTTGATGGCCTACATAATTTCGGCTTATGGCAGAGTGAGGTGTTGGACGGGTTGTATCAGCAAGATTTGGATATTGTTCTGGAAGAATCAAAACCAGAAGATATCAGTACAAGAGATTGGGACAGGTTGAATATAAAAGCTTGTGGGTTGATTCGCTCTTGCTTGTGTAGAGAACAAAAGTATCTGTTCACAAAGGAGACATCTGCAAGTAAATTGTGGAAGGCGCTGGAAAACAAATATATGAAGAAAAGCAATGAGAATCGACTGTATCTATTGAAGAAATTGTTTCGTCTCCAGTTGAAACCAGGTACGAGCATTAGTTCTCATATTGATGAGTTTAATAAGTTAATTACTGATTTGTTAAACTTAGATGAAACCTTCAAAGATGAAATTAAGGCTATGCTATTGATTGGCTCACTTCCGGATGAATTAGATCATTTGTGCATTACTCTTATCCACGGGAAAGATAAACTGTCTTTTGAAGAAGTTTGTTCTGCTTTGTTAAATTATGAAATTTGTAAGAAAGATCAAAGGGAACATAGGGATGAGTCAGTAGATGCATTGACAGTGAGAGGGCGTAGTCAAAGTAGGAAACCAGGAAAAAGGAGAAAATCTTGGTCGAGGGGTAGATTAGAAAAAGATGAGTGTGCCTTTTGTCGTAAGAAAGGGCATTGGAAGAAAGATTATCCTAAGTTAAAAAAGAAAGATAAGGGTAAGGCTGTTTTTGGTGCCTATGTTGTTGAGCGTGAAGATGATATTGAGTCAGATATATGTCTAGCTGGTCACTTATCCACTTCTGGTTCTGATGAGTGGATTCGGGTTGTACTTATCATATGTGTCCACATAGAGAGTGGTTCTTTCAGTTTAAAGAGCTTGATTGTGGAGTTGTGTATATGGGCAATGATGATATTTGTCATACTGCTGGGATAGGTTCGATCCGATTAAGGAATCATGATGGATTGACTAGAGTTCTGACAGATGTTCGGTATGTACCGAAGTTGAAGAAGAATCTCATCTCTTTGGGAGCCTTAGAATCTAAAGGCTGTGGTATATCTATTCGAGATGGTATTCTGAGGGTCACTTCAGGCACTCTTGTGGCATTGAAAGGCATTAGGAGGAACAACTTGTATTACTATAATGATAATACGGTTATTGGATCAATGGCTATGGTTTCTGATAATGATGCAGATTTAGAGATCACGAGACTGTGGCATATGCGTTTGGGACATGCAGGTGAGAAAGCCTTATTCAATTTGGTGAAACGAGGCTTATTGAAAGGTGTAAAGACCTGCAAGCTGGATTTCTGTGAGCATTGTGTTCTGGGAAAGTAGAAGAGAGTGAAATTTGGCACCGCTATTCATAATACCAAGGGTATTCTTGATTATGTTCACTCAGATGTATGGGGACCTACTAAAACCACATCGATGGCAGGTAGGCACTACTTTGTTACTTTTGTTGATGACTTTTTCAGAAGAACTTGGGAGTACTGTTTGAAATCAAAAGATGATGTACTTGATGTTTTCCTTAAGTGGAAAAAGATGATTGAGATACAAACTGGCAAGAAAATCAAGCACCTCAGAATAGACAACGGTGGTGAGTATTGCAGTGATCAATTTTTGAAATTGTGTCGTAATGAAGGTATTGTACGTCATTTTACTGTTAAAGGTACACCACAGTAGAATGGGGTGGCAGAACGCATGAACCGGACATTGCTGAAGAAAGTTCGGTGTATGTTGTCCAATGCTGGGTTGGGCAAAGAATTTTGGGCTGAGGCTGTAACTTATGCGTGTCATCTCATTAATTATCTACCTTTAGTTGCTATTGGTGATAGAACTCCATTGGAGGTATGGTCTGGACAATCTGTTTCTGATTATGATTCTTTACATGTTTTTGGTTCTCCTGCATATTATCATGTGAAAGAATCTAAGCTGGATCCTAGAGCCAAGAAAGCAATTTTCTTAGGATTTGCTTATGGAGTAAAAGGATATCGTCTTTGGTGTCCTAGTTCGAGGATGATCGTATCCAGCAGAGATGTGACATTTGATGAGTCTTCAATGTTGAAGCAATCAGAAAACCAGACAAAGGGGAATGGTACTCCGCAGCAGGTGGAGCATACTCAGCAGCAGGTGGAGTTTGAAACTACAACATTGAACCCAGTTAGATCTGTTGAGACAGATGATGGTACTTCTATGACAGAGGAGGATTTGGGAGATGATGAAGAAGGTTATACTCAGGAACCTCAACAGCAACAAGAATCTATTACAGTTAATAGGCCAAGACGTGAGATTCACAGACCTGCTCGATTTGCTGATATGGTGGCCTATGCACTTCCAATTGTAGATGCTGATGTTCCTTCCACTTATAGAGAGGCAGTCACATGTTTTGAAGTTGATAAGTGGAAGACAGCTATGAGAGAAGAGATGCAGTCTTTTCAGAAGAATGAAACTTGGGAGCTAGCTCAACTACCGAAGGGTAAAAAGGCAATTGGGAGCAAATGGGTATATGCAAAGAAAGATGGATTTCCTGACAAGAATGACATCCACTACAAGGCAAGGTTGGTGGCTAAAGGCTACGCTCAGAGGGAAGGAATTGACTATAATGAGGTATTTTCTCCGGTTGTGAAGCATTCTTCCATTAGAATTTTGTTGGCCTTGGTAGCTCAGATGAATATGGAACTAGTTCAATTGGATGTAAAAACTACATTTTTACATGGTGACTTGGAAGAGGAAATATATATGACTCAGCCAGAGGGATTCAGAGTTGCTGGTAAGGAAAATTTGGTTTGCAAACTGAAAAGATCGCTTTATGATTTGAAGCAATCTCCCAGACAGTGGTACAAGCGATTTGATCGGTTTATGATGGGTAAGAGGTACACAAGAAGCAAATTTGATAATTGTGTATATTTTCGGACGCTACATGATAGTTCTTTCATTTATCTACTCTTGTATGTTGATAATATGTTGATAGCTTCGACGAATGTCGAAGAAATTGTATAGTTGAAGACTCAGTTGAATCGAGAGTTTGAGATGAAAGATTTGGGAGAAGCTAAGAAGATACTAGGCATGGAAATTAGTAGAGATAGAGGGAGAAGCAAGATTTGTTTGACTCAGAAGTAGTATCTGAAGAAGGTATTTCAGCGGTTTGGCATTACAGAGTAGTCTAAACCCGTAAGTACCCCACTTGCTCCTCCTATGAAACTTAGTGCATCTTTATCTCCTAGTACAGATGAGAAACGAGAGTATATGTCTCGAGTTTCATATGCTAATGCAGTTGGTAGCTTGATGTATGCTCTGGTGTGTACGAGACCCGACATTTCACATGCAGTTGGAGTTGTGAGCAGGTACATGCATGATCCTGGTAAAGGACATTGGCAAGTAGTGAAATGGATTCTACGGTATTTGTTGAGAACCGTAGATGTTGGCTTAGTCTTTGAGAAGGATGATACATGTGGTCAGTATGCTATTGGTTATATTGTTCAGATTATGCTGGTGATTTGGATAAACGTCGATCAACAACCGGTTATGTGTTTACTCTTGCAAGAGCACCAGTGAGTTGGAAGTCTTCTTTACAGTCTACAATGGGTTTGTCTACTACAGAGGCAGATTATATGGCAATGACAGAGGTTGTAAAGGAAGCTATTTGGTTACAGGGATTGCTGGATGAATTGGGAATTGGACAGAAGAAGATCACTCTTTATTCTGACAGTCAAAGTGCTCTCCATTTAGCAAAGAATCCAGTGTTCCATGTTCGTACAAAGCATATTGATGTTCGGTATCATTTTGTGCGGGAGATCATTGATGAAGGGAGAATCTTACTTTAGAAGATTGAGACTGCCGAGAATCCCGCAGATATGTTGACTAAGGTTGTGACAACGATCAAGTTCAGTTATTGTTTGGACTTGATCAACATTGTACGAGTTTGACCGCGCCATTGGGCGCATTTGGAGGCGTTGCAGTTGTGATAGAGAATGTGGAAAAAGAAGAGTCTTGTGGTGGAATGGCTATATCGCTAAGGTGGAGAATTGTTAGAATTGTGGCTCTTTAGCCATTGTGTGTGTGTGCAAGGATCCCACATGGAGTGGGAGTCTTTATGTTGGAGAGACTTGAGCTTATAAATAAAAGCCAAGTCTTCTCACTTAGTTGTCCCATTGGAAATTCTCCTCCACCCCCTCTATTTGTAAGGTCTCACATATAAGACCTCATAGTTTAAGAGTCTTGCATTAAGGACCTTAAAGTTTGTAATATTTGTTTTTCCCCCTTTGTTTTGGGTATTTGTAGTATTGCCCAATTGTTTGGGTAATTACAGTTTGGCCCAACTATTCGGGTAATTGTAGTTTGGCCCAATAGTTGTGGAATTTGTATTGTGACCCAAAAGTTTGTAATTCTCTTTGAAGATAGTGGAAAGTTTCTTCAGCGGCGCCCGAGGACGTAGGTATTTATACCGAACCTCGTTAAATCTTGGTGTTCTTTCTATTTCTGCATTGTGGTTGATTGGTTGCCTCTTTAGTTGCTATTATATTCAATTATCTAGCATAGTTTTTGTTGTGCACTTGGTTGTTCTGTTGGTTATCGCTTCCGCTGTGCATAACAGTGTCCCCAGATCTTTTTCATAGAACAAAATAGTGCAGCTGTTTCATTTCCTCTTCCCATGAGAAATGAAAAGGATTGAGTGCCTGGTTAGTATAAGAATTTGAAGCACTAGTAGTGGTCGCATAGAGAATAGAGAAGACGATTCGAACCATATTGAGACTATTTATTAACGTTGTATTTTAGGTCTACATTGTGGCAAAATGGACTTTCACAGGAATGGTTTTGTTGGAACAATGCCACATTTGTTATGAGTTTCAAGAACCTGATTTGTATTTTCTATTTAAACCTTTGCTATATATTTATTAACCTTTCCAAACACTGCATGTGCAGCTGTTACTTACCTGCACATGATGCTGCAGCAGAGACAACAATGGAACTAACTGGGACATTTTCATGTAAAGGGAAAACTTGAAGCTTCCATGTTTAGAGACAATAACAGAATCACCCATCCAGCAAATATATGTAGTAGCTCTTTTTCTGGGAATTTGATTCAGCTCCATCAAACTCTCAATTCCTTCATTATATTATTAGTAAGTTGTTAATGTTAGCATCAATTTTGTTAGATGTCCCACTAAGTTGTTAAATTTTTGTTGTTGTTGGAACTTTTAGTTAAATTTTTGTTGTTGTTGGAACTTTTAGGAATTGAGCAGGCTTGACTTTTGAGTTTCATTAAAAAAAGTATGAAGTACCGATTTTTGACGAATATGAAATTTGAAGCTGAGATTAGACTTTCTGCTTTCCGTCGGATGTCAAACTTCCAAAATTTATTTGTCCACATCTAAACTTAATCCATCACAACTTTTTGCACTCTTGCTCGATCCATCGCAAATTTCCTAACTTAGGAAGTCCAATTGAAGGGCCTTGTTGGGCCATGGGCTCGGATCTTTGGTGGATGGCCACAATGGGCCTGCATGAGGTACAAGCGAGCAGCCCAATTTATTTATTTTTTGTTTAGTTATAAGATTTTGTGATTTTATGCTGGAATTTAGTTGATATTGAAGATTTAAAATTAATACATTATCAACAACATTAGTCGATATGTGCATGCATATGTGCTTGGATTCTTGAGAAAGGGAACGAACTCACTTCTACTGATTATGCCTTATGTTTATGGGCTGCACTCGTAAGTTAGTATTTATTCATATGTTGGCAAATTAATAGCGTTATGCTTAATTACATCTCATTTTGTTATTTATAATGCTTCATTAATTAAAAATTATTAGAAACATATGTTATGAAGTTTGACTTTGTGTTATGAAAAGTAAAAGGAGAATTTTTTTCCTATGTTTATAGAAATTCTGTTTAATTCCTTATTTATCATGGAATTTCATAGAGTACCCCTCTTATTACTTTTCCATTTAATAGAATTAGCTTCACAACCGTTTTGACAAAAAGAAATTAATCTAAGTTAAGATAAAAATGAAAAGGGTTTAGTAAGGCTTCTATTTATTTTGAGTTTAAGGTCAAGGGCTAAGGGGCTTTTTTTTGTCTTAATTCTGAAATATATATATACATTAAACTTAGTTTAAGATATTTGCATCCGAGTAAAAAAGTTAAAATATTTAAATTTTATGTGAATAAAAATGTCTAAATGATTCATATCACCTTTAATTCTAAAAAATATCCCCATTAATTTATTTATTATCTTTTATATGTGACTTTTATACAATAATAAATATTTAAATAATTAAATATATAATTACACTATAAACTATTATTTTACTAATTTAGAAAAATAATTTATATTATAATAATAAAACATTTAAAATTATAAATACTTAAATACTTCAATGCTAATTTTTAAAAAAATATTAATTTAAAAATATCATTAATGTGTTAAAAAAATACAAGTAAAAAATATCAAACAATAAGGACATATATCTAAAAATATTAAGTTTAGGTATTTTAATCAAATGTTGAAATTAGAAAAATAATTAAATATACCATTGGGATTTATATATTCATATCTATTTAAAAGTTAATTTAATTCATATCCATTTAGGTTTCTGATAAAAAAAAAATCGTCCTCTAAATCCATTTTTAACGTAGCAGAATAATGGTAAGATTTGTAAAATTATGGGGGTAAAAAAAATTATCACAAACCATGCGGGGGAATAGAAATCAGCCATGAGGGAAAGACTCATGGCGTGGTCAGTCTTTGTTGTCATATTTCTCTATTCATGGAGTCCAGTCCAGGAGTAGTGAGTCTTTGTTATCATATTTCTATCTCATGCACCGCTAGCCCGCTTTGCTCCACTTTGCTTTGCTGGCCGAAAGAGTAAAATGCTACGCAACTTCTTCTTCTTCACTTTAATCAAAGTATTCCGTTAAGAAGAGACAACTGAAACTTAAGAAGGAGATTACCATCCAGAGGCTGCAAGGAATTCAAAGGCTTGAAAGCTGTAAGTTTAATTCGTTTCAAATGTAGTTAATTTATGAGAAAAGTAATAATTTCATATATAGCTCTGGATTTTTTATTTTCAATTCTATGTAGCTGACCTATCTAGTGAAGATATAATAATTCTATTTTGTCATGAAATTAATTTTAATCAGAAAATCAGCATGGCTATAACTCTGTCATTGAATAATTCTGAAATAATTCCTTTTCTCTTACATTTTTAATTACAATAAAACTCGGGCAGAAAGAGTTAAGTGCAGGCGGTAGTTATATTGTTTATGAAAAAGGGATGCTGCTTTCAGATTGCTAGACTTGGGCACAAAAAGAGGATATTTTTATTATTTTTTTCATAAAAAAAAAACAAAGTTAACTAAGTTCTTCACTTTAGAACCAAGCTATAAAAGAAAGACAGATCTAAAACACGAGAGAAAGATTAGCATTCAGAGGTTGCAACACACACGAAGGCTTGAAACTTTAAGTTCAGATATTAATTAACTTCATTTATCAAACATGTATTTCGTTGGGGATCTCTTTTTTATCTATTTAAATATTTAGCTGATGCTTCTGCTTAGTTTTCTGTAGATTAACTCTCTTATTATTTAAGATTAATTGCCGTATACATATACTAAGTTCATAAGTTGTTTTATTTGTTAAATGAATATATTTATTCATAAAACTAAAAGGTGTAGGTATATTTGGAATGGAGGAAAAAATTAAGGTGGTGTAATGGATTTAACCTTTTTGTTATTTATATTTTATGGTATATAATTTCTTGTTAAAAAAAAATTAGATAAATCATAAATTCAAATATTTTGTATTTAGATTGTCACAAGTAGTTAAAATGAAATTGCCCTATACTGGTTGTATATAAATAATTATGTATGTAATTTGACATGATATCTTTTCATCTAAAATTTTTTAGATTTAAATCAAAACAAAGCTTCCAATAATTCATTTTGTTAAATAAAACAAAAATAAATACTTAAGATACTTTGCATTTCACCAAACTTTGTATTGATAAATAGGTAAAAATAATTTACTTTTTAATTTGTGCATATCAAACAAAAATCTTTTAGACTCATTAAAATCAGAGGAAATTTAAGGGTTTTTTTTAGCTCTATTTTATTTTCAATGAACAATTTTAACGAATTTTTTTACTATTTTTTATTTTATTTTATTTTCATTATTTTGGTTTCCTGTGTAATAAGTGTTGTTTAAATTAATTGTGTAAGAATTCATCCAAAACCTTAACATAGTCTACAAAACTTATGCAAGAACTAATTTATTATCATTCTAAAACTTTTAGGAATTGACATAAGCTAAAACTAGCTTCCATGAGCACCCAAAGAGTTTCTTCAACTTCTTCTACCACTCATTGGAATTATGATATGTTTTCATAAGCTTTAGAGGTGAAGACACCCGCAATAAGTTCACAGATCATCTACATGATGCTTTAGAACAAAAATAATTTTTCGTATTTAGGGATGACAAAGAATTTTGGAAGGGAAAATTTATTGCACTAGGACTCTCTTAAGCAATTAAAGAATCTAGAATTTCAATTATTGTCTTCTCAAGAAACTATGCTTCGTCTACTTTGTGCTTAGAAGAACTTGCTCAAATTGTTCAATGCACAAGCTAAAATGAACAAATAGTCATTTTGATTTTCTATGATGTGGATCCATCTATAGTAAGGAAGCAAACAAAAAATTTTCAAGATGTTTTTGCTGAACATGAAAAGAAGAATAGAGAAAAGGTGCCAAACTGGAGGAATGATTTGAAAGAGGTGGCCAATATCTCTGGATTTCACTAAAAGGATAGGTAAAAATTTTTACTTCTTTTATTATTTTCTCCAGTTTTGTAATTCATGTATCAAATCATAATTCACTTTTGAGTTTTTTTTTTATTTTCTTTTCCCAATTTCTGGTAATAAGTATCGGCTTACTTTTCTAGTTATTATTAAAATGAATAAATTATTTTAGTAACTACTATATATTAAAAATGTGTTTTTGCTATTTTGGAAAGGATTTTGCAAGTTATGTTTTGCCCTTCATTTTTAAAATATTATTATCAAAAAATGATATTGAACTTATTCTTGAATATTAAAAAAGTCAAAAGTTTTAATTTCTTATTTTGGTATTTAATTTTTTTAAATAAAAACACAAAAAAAAACAATATTAAACATCTCCTTTGAAATATATGGCTTTGACTTTTGAACATCAGGTTTATCATTTAGTGGAAAGAGATTAAATATATTATAAAGACAGAATATTTGAATTAAATGCCTAAAAGAATGAAGCCTAGACTAATAATGCGGTCACTAAGAGTCAACTATAACCTGATATGGAGACTACTAGCCAATGAAAGAATAGGTGACTTAAAATTAAATACAACTACTATGAGAATTCTAACATCAATATTTTTGTTAATTTGCTTCATTGTGCATATTTTTATTTAAATATAATTTTTTTTTTGGTTACTTTGCAGCCCTGAGAACAAGTTATTCAAGATGTTGTTCAGGAGATAGACTAATTCCTAAAAGGCTTAGGATTGAGGAGGACCTAGTAGGAATAAATTCACGTTTGAAGAAATTGATGACATTGCTTACAAGCATAGCCTTTTTTTTTTTTTTTTGGAAAAATTACTTAGTAATATAGATCTAAAAAATTATAATATACAAAAATCCGAGGGGTATACCCCAAGAATTACAACTAGGACGTAAAGTCCAAGATAAAAAAATAACAGCCACAAGCGGCAAAAAACAAAGCAAAGATCACAAATGGCCTTAACAACATGAAATAAATGCTACAGGCGGCCTGAACAAAGCAAGATTTCCAATGACCATAAATGGCCTAACAATTAAAGGAAAACAAAAAAAATGATCACAATGGTGCAAACATAAAGAAATAGAAAAAAAAATCAAGTATGATTAAGTAAAGCCTTAATCCTACTTGTTCTTCTCCTTCTTACCTTTCTTTACTGGAGTACTCGGGGTGTTCAAATGAGTATGATCAATCCCATCAGGTTGATCCTCATCACTTAGCCTATTCAAAGGCTCAAAACGAGAGGGAGAAAACATAGGAGGTTGCCCTGTATTTATCCGTCCTGACGAAACAGATGCCTCATGATTTGTAGAACACTGGATGGAACCCAATAGCCTACCTTGGTTAGTCGCAAATGGAGAAAAAGAGTCAGAATCTGATACTGACTCTGTACTCAAAACTGTAGCAGCCTTAAAGGGCACATCATGTGTTACAAAATTTGTTGGAAGAGTAACAGCTTTCAAATTCTCAGCGACCTTGGCCACTTCTTTACCCTTATGCAAAGGGGCGCTAACAGAGGTATTTGCCTCATTCTTATTACCCTTATTCAAAGGGGCGCTAAGAGAGGTATTTGCCTCTTTCTTATCCTTACCTGAAGTCTTTGCTGGATCTGAACATCGATGACCAAAGGAGCAACATTCAAGGCAATGCTTTGGAAGCCACTCATACTCAACTCGGATTTGGATGGGCTCGGAAAAGAGCTTACATTTGATCTTGAAGTTCTTAATTGGAGGGTAATTTGCATTTAGCCAAACACATACCCTCACATACTCCAATCTGGAAAGATCAGAAGTCATCTTGTCGCAAGAGATAGTTCTCCAACCATGCTTGAAACCATGGCAAGGCCTTTTGTTGTCTACAAAGAAAACGGCAGGTCATACAAACAGACCCAAACTGGGTGCATTTCAGTATCGGAAAGTTCAAGATTCAAATGCGGTTGCCATGGTTCTAAATAAATATATTTACCTCCAAACAACCAAGGACCGCGATCAATGATTGCATGAACCTCATCCTAAGTTCGAAAACGGAAGACGAGATATCCATTAATTGTGGAGCGCACGTCCTGTAGACCGCTAGCTTTCCAAGCACGTATGGCCATAGAGCGTGCAGCATGAAAGGGTATCGAAAATCCCAGAAAGAAGCCAAAGAGACATCTACGCCATTCAGCCACATTCTCATCAACGATCTCATCTGGGATCTCAAGGATTGTACCTGGTTGCTTGGGGGTAACAGGATTCAATTTACAACGGGTACTCGAATCAGTAATCTTAACTTTGTCGGCCCAATTCGTCTTATGCGGATCCATTGACCAAACCACAAGGAATCAGAAAATTGACTAAGAGACAAAGTTCCATGGAATAACCTAAAAAATAATCTGGGCGGGGCTGATGAACAGTATCTCCGGTAGGATGAATAGTAACCACCGCGGTGAACAGTATTATCCGAATGAAGAAACGACGATTTGAGGGGTTTGTGGTTGGAATCAGATGACGACCAAGAAAGAGAAGTTGGTCAGTGTTGTCCGATCTACTAAATGGTGGCAAATGTGAGATGCAACTCGCTGTTTTTCGGTGAGAGGTGGCGATGAATAGTAAATCTGAAACTTTGTAGCCTTGAACAGAGGTGATCCGGCGCGAATCTGGTGGTGCTGATGAAGGGAAACTTGTAGAACGTCGGCTGATCTACAAGAATTTGATGGAGGTGAGATGCCACTCGCCGGTGACAGCGGCGGGCGGCGGTGAATAGTAAAAAATCCGAAACTTTGTGGCCTTGAACGGAGGTGTTGCGGCGCGAATCTGGTGGTGCTGATGAAGGAAAACTTGTAGATCGAGTCAAGACCAACACGATGATGGTAAAGGTGGTGTCCCACTCGCTCGCCGTCGGTAATGAACAGTGAAATCCGAAACCCTTTTTTGCAATTTTAACCGTTTTTCAGCGGGAAACTGAGGGCGGCCCAGAAAAAAAGTTGTCTCAGAATATCCCGATCTACAACATATGTAGATCTGAAAGGCTAATTCGCAAATCGGCCAGAGTAAATAGTAACTCCGGCGACCCTAGTTGAGAGAAAAAATTTTTCGTCCCTCCATCAAATTTGATGATGTTCAAATGATAGGGATCTGTGGAATGGAAGGGATAGGCAAGACGACAATTGCAAGAGTTGTTTGTGACTTGATTTCTCATTTGATGGTAGTAGCTTTCTTGAACATGTTGGAGAAACTTTTAAAGGAAGTAATGGCGATCTTTGCTTACAACACAAGCCTCTTTCCCAAATCTTTGGAGAAACATATACTATATTAGATGTTGGTAATGGAATCAACTTGATAAGAAGAATGATGGGGAGTAAAAAGGTTCTAATAGTTATAGATGATCCGGATAAAATTGAGCAATTAAGCTTTTTAGCTAGGAAGCATGATTGGTTTGGCTCAGGCAGTAGAATCATAATAAAAACAAAAGACAAACATTGTTGACAACATATGGAGTGGATAAGCAATATGAGGTTGAGCAACTGTGATGAAGCTATTGAACTCTTTAGTTTAAAAGCCTTCAAAAATTATCAGCGTCTAGAAAAATTCTTGAAGCTGTCTAGAGAAGTTGTAAATTATGCAAGTTGTCTTCCAATAGCTGTTAGAGTTCTTGGCTCCTTTTTATTGGTAGAACTATAGATAAATGGGAGAGTACAATACGAAGATTGGAAAAATATTCTGCTAAAGATTCTTGATTGCCTTGAAATAATTTTCAATGGATTAACAGAAACTGGGAAAAAAAAATTTGTTGATATTGCATGTTTCTTTAAAGAGAAAGATAAACATCATGTGACAATGATATTAGATGGTTGTGACTTAAAGCCAGCTATTGGAATAAATGTTCTCGAGGAAAAATATCTCCTAACTATTTCTATTAATACATTGGGAATGCATGATCTCTTACAAGAAATGGGTCAACAAATTGTTAAGAGGGAATCCACTGAAGCGCCTGCAGAGTATAGTAGATTATGAGGGAATGAAAATATTCTACGTATGTTGGAAGAAAACATGGTAAGCATAATTCAGTTTATAAACAATATATTTATTTTATCTATTAGTTCCTTTAACTAGTTAGATATTTCGTATATGGTTCCACCAATGTCTATAAATTTTGTTCATCACTAATTTGTTGCTTCGAATATCAATTTTAGGAAACTAAAGTAGTTGAAGTCATCATATTTGAAAATGAGAAGCAGTTGAGGGTAAGTGCTAAAACCTTGTTGAAGATAACCAAGTGAAGAATGCTGAAAGCTTTTAATGTGCAACTTACTCTTTTCTTATTTTCTGTTTTAATTTAGTAGTTTCCTTTAACTAATAAAATCTCTGTAAATAATTTTATTAATGTCTTGACAATAAATTCTTCATTTATCTGTTGCTTTTAATATTTTAAGGAGCTGAAGTAGTAAAAGGCAAAACATGTTAGTTGAATTTTATTCACTAATTCAATAAATTTAAATTTAATTTTTGATTAGTTTTTAAGCAAACTAAGAGGGAAATAATGCGCTAATTAAGTTAATTGCAGGTTTTTGGAATCAAAATTGATTTGTAATAAAGCACAGCATAAATAAGAGTTAAAGGGCTTAAAGAAGAAAAACTCAAGATTTCAGAACCAGAGAAGTGGCGCTCTCGTGTAAGATGGGTGGCACCATGTCGCAAGTTCCAACAAAACAAATAAAAAAAAAGTAGGAGATGTGGCACTCCCGTGCAACTCCAGCCACGCTCCTGCGCAAGTTAATGTCTGGAAAAATTCAGAAGTCCTATTTCAGTTAGGATTCAGGTTCTTTCTCATTAAAAGTATAAATAGGCTATTTTAGGTCTTTTCTAGGGTAAGAAGAGACGTCATTAGAGGTGTTTTGGAGGCTAGAAAGCAGACTGCAACTCTTGGAGGCGTAAATCAATATCAAGAAATCTTCAAAATTGCTAGTTCACTACAAGAATATTTCATATATTTGTCACATTGTATTTTTTTATTTGGCAGTTTTTTTAGAAAGTGAGAAATATAACATAAATATAAAAGTCAAACCTACATTTTGTTCATATTTGTCACTCATTATTTTGACTATATTAAATATTTATCACATTTTTAGATAGTGCCAAATATGTAGACAAGTATATACAGTATATAATATATAGTATATTATATATTTGAAAATTTATAGAATATATGGACTCTTATGTAATTTATAGGGATAATATTGATAAGTCTTAATATATGGGGATTTTTTGGAAATTTAATAAACAATATAAGGTTTGAGATGCTTCCAATAACCCTAATTCCTAAACAGCAAGCCTAATAACTACCTGCCAAGCGTCGTGCTCCTCCTCCACTTCATTCTGTCGTCCAACGACCTCCACCATCGGAAATCAACCGTGGAGTCCCGATTTGTTCGGAAACTGATTTCCACCATCTCAATTTGTTTCGACGACCTCCACCATCCCGATTTGTTCCGACGACCGCCACCATCCTCACTCCCGGTTCATCTGCCATAGCCACTCGTCGAGCTGTCATCCAACGGCATCAACTGTGGAGTCCCGATTTGTTCGAAAAACATCTTCTCCACCCAAGCATCAAACGCGTCAACGTCGTCCAACGGCCTCCACCATCCTCACTCCCGGTTCATCTGCACCTCTACTCCACTATTGCCGGCTATCGGGTGGAATCTTTTATAAAGTGAGTAACTATGTTGCTCTTTTATATGTTTGATTTATTCTTTTAATTCTTTTAATTAGACTTACAAGCCATCATATACTGCCAACAAAGTCATTGTTTTGATCATGGTTTGCTTGCAAATTTTCGAAACTCCATTATCTAGAAAATGCAAACACAAGCACACAAACAGGAAATATAATTTGTATTATTCATTTTTCTATGATGAATATTTGACTTTATTTTTCATACGTAACAATTGCCATTTGACTTTATTGCATTTATGTGTTAGAGTAATTGATCTTTGCTCAAATATAGTTAGTGTCTATTTAGCATGACTTCTTTAAACAAAGCTTATAGAAATAATCTTATGAAAATAGGGTTTTTGAAAATAGATATTTTATTTTTGTTTCTTCAAAAAATTTTAGTTGTTTGGTTGAACAAATGAATAAGTATTTATAATAATAAGTGACTAAATTGTTTTATTACAAAGAAGTATATATTATAACTCTTAAAACCAAATAAGAGTATTTTTGACATTGTAGAAATTTAAACACCTATAACAAGCTTTAATTGAGTTGAAATAAAAAAAAATATATATATATTTGAAATTTATTTTAATATTAATAAAACTAATATTTTAGTTAATAAATAAGTTGAAACAAATATGCCCCTGAAACAAAATCAAATGCGTTGATTTGGAGGAGTTGTTTATTGGAGCTGTCTGTGTGACTGGAATTGGAGTTGGTTTCAAGAGTGAGTATCCAAATACCTCCTCTATCAACTCATGCTCTGTCTTTGTGTATTGTTGTATCTGGACTGTTGAATTTCCTTAATTGATAATTATCTTAATCACTCTATTCAGTAATATTATTGAATTAATATCATCATCAGGTAATCAAGCACATTACAATCAGCCAACATCATGCAGTCACCTTCGTTTTGAGTGGAATAAGTTGTAATCTAACTTAATAATTAATTAAAAGTACTGATAGAGATGACATATGATGGGGTCCCTGAATAGATTATTTCCTATGGACCACAATTCAAATGTAAGAGAATGACTACATTGCAAGAACAAATTTTTGTCTATGGTTATATTATAAAATAAAAGGACTCACATAATATATATGTTCCATTTCAATAAAGGATGTTAGAAAATTTCAACTTTTTTTTGTAAAATAAAATACGACATTGTTCATAAAGCAGTTTGTTTCATATCCATTTGCTTGTTCAATATTTTACTTATTTTTTACTAGAATTGGTCCCACTTAATATGATGATTGCACATAAAGGTATTCCACATCAGGGCTCTAATGTCTTTATGTGCTCCGCAGGTGAGCTATTAATTTTCCATCAGGTTGAGAAGGTGAGTTTCAAATTAATTTTCCAGCAATTAATTTTATGTGATTTAGTTACAAGAATTCTTGTTGGGTTCTGGTGAGTCGGTGTTATAATTCTTGTTCATGTTGATTTAATTATGTTTGTTTTGAACTATTTGGTTCTTTAACATAGAATTTGGTCTAATTCATGCCACTTTCATGTTTGTGATACTCTTATCAAGGACATTGCTTTCTTTGTATTATAGAAAAGTTTCTTGACTTTCCTTGAAGTGGTGGATTTTATGTTAGACGTAAGGCCATATTAGTTATCTCTTGTTTGGTTGAAGAGAAAATTGTAAATTTATGAAAAATCTTCCCTATGAGAAATGTAATTGTTTATACTCCAAACTAGTTAGAAATCACTCAAATCAAGCAAAAATTCCAAAATGTTTGAATATGAAATTGATTAGAAATGATTTTAGCTTTTTGTTGGAAGGGAGGAGTCCATGCAAATGCTAATTACATAATAAAAGGTCAAAAGTTGTGGACATGATCTCAATGGGCCCAACAAGGCTAGGCCCATCTCATTGTGCAGTGCTCTTAGTTTGACTTGCTTCATAGGTTGTTCATGTAATCCTTAACTTAGTAATAAGAATTGACAAATACTATAACCTTGTTGAACCTCCTAGAAAATTTTTAAGTAAATTTTGCATCTTAAATACTTTTCTTTTTCAACTACACGAGATTGATTGAGTATAATGCAACATGTTTATCAACAATATAAACACGATTTAATTGTGTTATATGTTTGATGTTAATTTATTTCTTGAAAATTTTTGTCCGATAAAACTTCTGAAAGCTTGTTCTTTAAAAATTTCTGTCCGTTAGCAAATGGGATGGTTGAGTTCTGTTTAATAATGAATCTGTTAAGGGGTTCTGATTATTAATAATGTAGTTGATCAATTGATTTTATATGGTTATGCTTATATATTACAAATTAACGATGTCGATTGAATATTCCATATTAAGTTGTAGAAAATGATATGAATTGACCTCACATTTTTGAAAAATCGACTGACACAAAACTGGCATTCCACGACCATGGGGTACATACATACATATACCTAATTCGATTGCTCCTATATAGAAATTTGGTTTAGCTAGCATTGTTTGTGACACCATGATTTTAATTTGATGAGATTTCCATTTCAGTTGTTCTTTCCTACTTCTCTATACTCAATGATTTCAATTCGATTTTGTGTTATTTTTCTTAACATTATGAACTAAATTCTTTTTCCAGGGTTAGGATATGGCCAATTTTGATACTCTAGTTATTTCAATTCAATATATTGATGTTTATTCAATCATTGTTGATGAATTATTCATATGTTTAAACTTACGATTGTCTGGCCAACTATTGCATGAATTGAGATATAAATTAGACTGAGAAGTTGATATTAGTCCTTGAATAATTTGCCATAAATTCACTTGAGATAGAGATATGATTGTGAGCTATGCAACTGGGTATGATTTCTTGTACTTAATGGATAATTATAAGTTGTCAGATGAGATAGAGATGTGATTCTTCCTATAATTATACATTCTTATTGCTTGAGAAAAAATAATAAATACTTTAGAGAAATTGATTGTCAACAAGATAATAAACATTAGTAGATTGGATTGAAATAATAGAGTGGATAACTTAGGTGAACCCTGATAAGATAGACTTTAATTGATTAGATTCTTCTCAATTTAATTCAAACATTAGTTATTAGTGTGAACGTAATCCATGGGCCTTGCATTCTTCTCAATTTTATTCAGTTATTTACTTAGTTAATTCTTTTTAAATTTGTCATTGAAATGTTATTATTAGAATAAAATCAAAGTTAGATTTAGTTTAGTGGTTAATAACTAATCCTCGTGTGAACGATACTCATTCATCATTATATTACTAGTTACGATTCTATGCACTTGCAGATTTTGCATAACAAGTTTTTGGCGCCGTCGTTGGGGATTTTTTATTGATATTAAACTAAATAACTCAGTTTTAGTTCGAATTTTAATTTTTTGTTTTACTTAAGTTTTGCTTTGTTTTTTATTTTGCAAGTTGCATGCGACCGTTTAGAGATAAAGACTTATTGCCTTAGGATTATGAGATAGAACAAACCTGTCCAAAGAATAGAAAGGAGAAACGTGAAAAGTCTAAACAAAAAATCTCGATGGCTAACAATATGGAAGGAAACAGAGAAAGACCTATAGTTGTAGCTAATGCAGGGCCTATGGATTACACTCTCCCAACAACGACAAGAATTCATCAAGTAATAGATAAGTCTACCATTCAAGCAAATACCTTCGAGATCAAGCCAGCTACCTTGTAGATGATTCAATCATCTCCATTTTGTGGACTACCTAATAAGGATCCTAGTGCTCATATTGCTAATTTTATTGAAATTTGTCATACATTCAAGTTTAATGGAGCCTTGGATGCTGCTATTGGACTGCATTTATTTCCTTTGTCATTAAAAGACAGAGTTCAAAGTTAGTTAAATTCTTTGCCTACAGGTTTTATTACTACTTGGGAGGATTTGGCCCAGAAATTCTTTGCAAAAAATTTTTCTCACCATCAAAGACAGTCAAATTATAGAGAGAGATCTCCAACTTTGCTTAATATGATAAGGAATCTTTATACGATGCATGGGAGAGGTTTAAGGAATTGCTTAGAAAATGCCTCATTGTGGTTTAGCTAAATGGATGCAGGTACAAACATTCCACAATGGTTTGGGACATTAAACAAGAACTTTGATAGATGCAGCTGCTAGAGGAACTTTTATGAAGAAAACACAAGATGAGGCATATGATTTGATTGAAGAGATTGCTATAAAAACTACCAATGGAGTGGTGAAAGAACTACATCCAAAAAGATAGTCGAGCTTCACAATCTAGATGAGATTGACTTCTTAAAAGCACAAATCACTGTATTGTCTAAGCAACTACAAAACCATACTATGTCAGCCAATTTAGTTCATATTTCAGCAGTTTTGTGTGAGCATTGTCAAGGTAACCATCCTAGCTATAGGTGTGAGGAAGGGAACCCATTCATAAGACAAGCCGAGCAAGCTAGCTATGTTGATTACAACCAACCTAGGAATAACCTCATAGTAACACCTATAACTCAGGTCGGAGAAACCATCCAAATTTCTCTTGGGGTAACCAAAACACCATAAAACCTCCTTAACAACCACCTGTGAGTGAGGCTTTCATCCCGCCAAAGCGTTTGTGACCATAACACTACATCAAACCCTCTTTTGAGACTCAAGGGAGCACAAACGAGCTATGAGCACGTATAGAGAATAGAGTCATTACCTAATTATTCAATTGGGAATGAATGGGGGCAATTTGATCCCTTGCTTTAGGACCAAAACTATCCTTATCCCTTCAGAGATGGGTTCGATAAGTTAGGGACGAGTCATTCGACTTGCTCGAATCGAAATTCAACCTCCACTAGGAAATACCAAATAAGAACATCATATGTCGTTACTTAGTCCACTTAATGCTGTTCATTTTATTCACACATTGTTCGTTTTTATCTTTATTAATCATATAAGGTGATTATTCAATCAAAACAGTTGTATATTCATACAAAGAAAGAGGGAGGATAATAGATTACATTGTCTTTCAAACATAGGGAAAAGGGAAATAGGATTACATTGCTTTGTTATTCAACAATAAAAAAACTATGAAAATATTACATACATCCATTCATTATGAATTCAAATACTGAGTAATGATAGTCAATCCGAGACCCAATAGATGATGAATTTCTCACCACCTTACGTGAGTCTATTCCACGTCTATTGAACCTCTATTCATACATTAGGCATTCATTCTTGGTGATGGTCCCCCACCATCAATGTGTGTCCACCACCACTTCATGGCATCATAATTACACTTCTAATCATGGTACAAACATGCTTTCATACATTCATAAATAAACAAATTATAAATTAAGCAAAGCCATAATCTAGAATCATGGCATTCTAGCCTATATTTGATAAATTCTATCACGGTAATTACACCTATTGCAATTCTAGTATTATTTACATTAATTCATAATAACCCTAAACATGCTCCTAAGCATAAAATTAATCCCCAAACATGCTTGTTTTAAGCAAGAAAAATAAAAGAAAAGATAGAAGCGAGGAGAGAATTCTGCTTTCAAGATGTACAATTTCTGAGTTTAGAGCAATAGAACACTTGAATACTTTAAACCAGAAAAGACTCCTTGAGTTCTCAAGTATGTCTTCAAGAGGAAGAAGGGAGAATTCTTCAGAATTCGGTGTGCCCTCGAAAGTGAGAAGGTGGGTGGGGTTTACATAGTTGAGGGTTGAATTCAAAAAAGGAATCAAATTCTAAAAAAGGAATGTTTTAAAAGAAATTTTCCAACATTACTCAAGGAACGGCCAAGCGACAATCTTTGAATAGCCGACCAACTGTCTAACAGTCGGCTAGCCATCACTCAATAGTTGGGCGGCTGTTATCTCTTCGACCCTTCCTATTTTGCCATCTTTTAGTGTAGTTCCATTAGACCTTTGCCTATTCGATCATGCATAACTTTTTAAGTACAACTCTAATCTATGATCCATAAATTTCTATGAAAACTAGACATCTGTAGCTTCACAAGGGTATATAATTCACCATTAGATTCTTCCTAGATTAATTTCTATGAATTTTTGAAGTCACATGTCAGTTATCAAGACCTTTCACCAATTATTTCCACTCTTCCCATTTTAGCCTCTAAAGGCATTTTGGTCTTTTTCTTTTTTTGCTCAACATTCATCTTCATTTCTTCATCAAGTCTTAAAAATTTAGTGTCTATAGCTTACCCCTTACTCTGGAGAGGTTTGTGAGACATAAAAGTTGACAAAGTATTCTTGCTTCATTTTTCTTCCTTTCATATCAACATCTTTGCCTTTGTCCTCCTTCTTTCAAACTTTCTAGTCATCTTCTTTCTCTTATTCTACTCCTACAAATGGTGTGCTCATTCGAGGGCTGAAGGGCCCACTTGAGGGCTGGTGTGCCCTTTTAAAGGCTAAGGTGCCTAGTCAAGGGCAAATGTCTGCCCATTCAAGGGCTAGTGTGCCCATCTAAGGGCTGAGGTTCATATTCAAGTGTAGATGTGCCTGTTCAAGGGCTAATGTGCCCATTCAAGGGTTGACATGCCCATGTATGAGAGGATGTACCCATTCAACAACTAATGTTCCCATTCAAGGGTGGATGTGCCCGTTTAAGACCTAATGTGCCTATCTAAGGGCAGATGTGCCCATTCAAGGGCAGATGTTCTCGTTAGAGGGCTAGAAAGCATCCTTATGATGCCATGATAAAACACTCTTCAGTGCACCTACTACTTAGGGTTTCTAACATTCTTCAGTGTAGCTACTTCTTAAGGTTTGGTAGCACTCCTAAGTGTACCTATTCTAAGAGCTTCAAACACTCTTAAGTACACCTACTTCTTAGGGTTTCTAACACTCTTCAGTGCACCTACTACTTAGGGTTTCTAACACTCTTCAGTGCAGCTACTTCTTAAGGTTTGGTAGCACTCTTAAGTGCACCTATTCTAAGAGCTTCAAACACTCTTAAGTGCACCTACTTCTTAGGGTTTCTAACACTCTTCAGTGCACCTACTCCTCAGGGTTTCTAACACGCTGCAGTGCACCTATTCTAAGGGCTTCAAAGACTCTTAAGTGCACCTACTTCTTTAGGACTTTTGACGCTCTTCAGCACACCTCTTATTAGGGCTTGTGCCAATTCTAAGGCCTTAAAACACTCTTAAGTACACCTATTTCTTAGGGTTTCCTTCTAAAGAATGCCCACTAGGAAAACTTCTATCATGCACTGCTTTGTGGTCATTAGACTTTCTTATTCTTTGTGCCTTCAGCTAAGTATCATTCATACCTTCTTCGATTTCTTTGGACTTTGCATTTGACAGGTTTCATGCCCTTTTTCCAAGTATTCTTCATGCTTCTTCGAGTCTTTGTACTAATTGGGTTTCATGCCCTTCTTTCGAGTATTCTTGCTTTCATTCTTAATTTTTTCTGGTCCACTAAGGAAATCTTATGATTTCTGATATCCTTCATTCTTACATTCATTATGCCCTTTATCATATTTTTTTATTATTTGACTCACTGAGGATCTGTCCCTTGTCTTTACAGATTCCTACAAGACTCAAACATTTCTTGATGATGTAAAATAAATTTAAAATTTTACCTTATTCAGTGTGTTCTTCGACAAATTATTCTTTAGTATCTGGAGGAATTCTTTCATGTGATTCCGGTTAAAGATTCTATCAATTGATGTTACTCTTCTTTCCTTATGAGTTGCTAAGCTATAGCTATGGCTAGTTGCTTGTCATCGGTTCGTTCGATAATTCTATCAGCTTCTTATGATCGATAAAGAATCTTTCTTTTTTTTTCCTTCCTCCCTCATTTTCTTCTTGTTCTCTTTTTCTCTCTATTTTCTTCTTTTCTTTCTCTTTCTTCTCTTTTTCTTCTTCTCTCTTTTCTTTTTCTCTTCATTTTTTTCTTTCTTCTTTTTCTTTTTCCTTCTTTTTCTCTTTGCCTTTTCTTTTTTCTTTCTTCTTTCTTCTTTCTTTTTTTTTGCTCCTTCTATTTTCTTTCTCTCTTTCTTTTTCCCCCCTTTTATATATTGTCCCTCATTAAAGGACAGTCAGTCAGCCAGTCATCAAATAGCTACCTGGCTTTATGATCGCCGCCCGACTGTTTGACTACCCCCCGGCGGTTAAGGAATGGTATAAAGTCCATTCATCCTCTCATCGCTTTATTCACTCCCGGTTTTCTCTTACATGTTCGTCTCCAATTCCACTTTCGAGTAGCAGGTCATCCAGTCCATCTTGACTTGAATGAAAGTGATCCGATTTGGAAATCAACATTGAAGGGTCCCTGAGGGACCATGAAGTGCTTTTTGTCTATGATATGGCTTCTCACAATCAACCTGGTATGTACTCTTCCTCATTCTTCCGTTTTCTATTTTCTTTGAATTTTCTAGGCATGTATTCATGTAAAGACTTCAATTTCTTTCTTTTAGGAATACCACAAGAACAAGATGTGTGGGGTGTTTTCTAGACCCCATAGTTGGTTTCTAGAGATAGAGAATAAGGCTGTTAGGAGTAGGATTGCTGATACCAAGTTCTATGAGTTTATCACTTGTCTTTTGCATACCCTTTGGTACATCAATCGTCGAGCATTAGCTGCTTTGTGTGAGAGGCAGATGGACACGACCAACACATTCCATCTTTTGATTAGGGAGAAGACTATCATGCTTTTGGACATTGTTGCCTTGACCAGCCTTTCATATGGTGGTGAGCTAATTCCTATTAATGCATGCATTATGGATTCAAGGGATCAACAGGATTTGATTCGATAGCTTTTAAGATGTGAGGTGGAGGTTCAAAGTAATGTTGCCATTCGATACATTCCTTTGCACGAATATTGGAAATTGAGGTGCAACCTAACTCCAGTCGAGGTAGACTAATATGCTCGCAGCTTCATTGTCTATCTACTCAGTACGACCCTCTTTGCCAATGCATCAAATACCATTGCTTTGACTTTACTTCCTACCCTCTAGGATCTCGATTGAGTGAAGGATTTTGATTAGGGTCGTGCTACTCTCGGTCAGCTATATTTTGGTTTGGATCGATCCTGTCGAGGCATTGCTAGGATCACTAGATTTGCTTTAACTCTTGAGGTAACTTCTTTCTTCTTTGCACCTTCATATTTTGTCCGTATGACTTTCATTTCTAATTCTGTACTATCCATGATAGACGTGGACATATGAGTTAGGAGTTCTACCTTCTCCTCTTCCTGCTTATGAGGATTCTTTCTTCCCATGGATAAAGAGGTGGGCTAAACGTCTTGCTGAGCTTAAAAGGTCTCATGAACTAGAGTTCTTTCATGATTACATTCATACGATGACCTGGGACAAGGTAAAAAGACATTATAGTCAATATTTTCATTTATATCAGAATCTTATCATGCTTTTCTACTCTTCACAGATTCACTCTGAGTGGTAAGGTCCTGAGGAGAATCGGTTCACTACTATGAGGGTTGCTTCCCCCTTCAACTTATACTGCATCCTCCTTCCTTATGTGAACAACATGATGCGGCATTTGGGTGATCACATGTGAGATTGGTACAAGGCCCAACACACTATATGAATCCTCATTCACCACTAGTTCTGATGATAGATTTAGCTGATTTGGCTATAGAGCCAGAGGTATTAGACTACACGACTGGGATTCACTTGAGCAGGATCGAATTCCCATTTATGACGACTTCCTACATTGACTGGGTTTGAGCCTTCTTGTTATATACTAGACCTAGCCGATCCACTGATGAGATTCCTCATCCCTTTGCTTTCTCCAACCGTGCTAGCAACTCTTTTGTCCGTTGTAGGAAGAGATTGAGAGCCTCCTCTTTAGGTATTGGCACATCATCTTCTTTTTCTACTATCGCTCAACAACCATATCCACCTCCAGCTCCTTCAACTACCCCAGTTGTTCCAGCCGGTCATGTGATTGGTGACCTCCAAGCTCATCCCAACAATGTTATCTATACATAGGATGCCAACAAACAAATCAGTAGTTATGTGATCACTGAGGATCCGAACATGCCTATTCCTTTTGTTCCTCAAGACACTACTCTGGTAAGTCTTTTGAGTGTGTGTTTCTTAAGTTTTCTATCAGTCTTTAATCAATCATTAATCATAAAAAAAATATAATGCGATACAAGTACCATGAACTTCCATGGAGCGAGTTTTTCGTTTGCAGGCCACTTCTCATGGATATGTTTTGCATATGTCATATCAGTATCAGGTAGAATACCCTTCTATGCTTAATGTATGCATGATTTATGTTCTAATAGTTTTTCTAACAATATGATTCTTTTGCTTGGTTAGACAAGTCATCAAGAGGTTGCTCGTCTAAAGCCTGAGGTTGAGCTTCTTTAGGCCCAGGTTGCTCCTTTCTCTTTCTATATCGACAATGATGGCAATGAGTAAGGATTATCACGATCGACTTCTTTCGTGATTTCTTTTGTTTATTTTGCTTCTATGTATGAACTTCTATGATGCCTAATCCAATGTAAACAATTTTCAGAAACCTAGTGAAAATTTTCTATTTTCAATTCCATACACTTTGTGTATTGTGCTAAGTTTACATCCAAATTTGTTCAAATATGTCTCTACATCATCATTTATTAATTCTAAATAAAACTATGAAATCTAAAAGCCACATGCTTGAAATCGCTCATTGGTACGGGTTACGAAAGTTGTGAAACTCACGAAAAAAGGAGTAGGACGGGCAATTTTGCCCTAACAGCCGCCAACCGGCCACCAGACCATCGGGCAGCTATTGGACAGCTGACTATCTGTCATACAATAATTGACTACCAATCAAATGATCAATTGGTGGTTCTCCAATGATTTTTCCTCTCTTTTTTCCTTTTCTATCTCGTTTTGTACACTATTTAAGGGTTGTTCCTCTTTGCTACTTCTCTACACCTTTTCTCTCATTTCTTGAGATTTTTTTTCACTTTTCTCAATGCCTCTTTGTGCCATCCAACATATCTACGACGTCTCTCAAGGTCCACTAGTCTCTTTTAAAGCCTTTGAAAGATGAAGGTTGGAAATAACTTGAATCTATCGGTCTTTATCATTTGAAGTTTCTTCGTCATGTCAAGCTCGACGTCCTTTTTCTTAAGGATTGTACAACCTTCTGGGATCCTCACGATCACATCTTCCATTTCAATGGGCAAGAGCTTTGCCTTCTGTATGAGGAATTCTCTGCAGTACTCGATCGTCACTCATCCAATTTTGAGAGCCTCATTCTTCCCACTATCCAGACACTATCAGCATTTGATCTTGCCCACTTCTTTGACTTCGTGATTTTCACCATACTTTACTCGGAATAATGGACAGGACTTCATATGTTGGCTTTGCCTTCTTCAATTCTACCTTCTTGTACAATTTCTACTGGTCTTATCCTACAGTTTTGGAGATCCATATCTTGTTACCATCATTCCTAATATGGGACTCAATTTCAAAATTGTTCCCTTGATTTTAGCCGAGACATTGATCAAACTAGATCGAGTTAGGATTGACCCAAGTCAGTGGTTTGGTGGCAGTCTCCTACTTCTTTAGGTTTTTCCTTTGTGATTCATTTCATTTCATTGGTAATTTTTTTTACGCTCTAATTTTTTTCTAAGCCACCCTTTTTTGGGTTTTCGACTTAGCCAGCTTGCCCTAACTTTTGCCTATGCCGGCCTTTTCAGGTTTTTAACTTAGAGGGCTCTTCTTTTTTCTCATGTCCTAACTTTTGCCTAAACTGCTATTTTTGGGTCTTTAGCTTAGCAAGCTTACCTTAATTTTTGCGTAAGCCACCTTTTTAGGATTTCAACTAAGTAGGCTCTTTTTCTTTTCTTATTTTCCTTTACTTCTTTTCCTCAAATTTTCTTACAAGAGAGGTTGTCTATTCGAGCATCACCTGAATAAGACATTTCGTGTTATAGCCCTCACCTTTATACGAGGAGAAGAGTTGAAAGGCGTTCCTCTTTGATTGACTTGATCCGAGTCATTCCTAATACTCAGATTTGCTAGCACTGTCTATGGTAGGGATTAGAGCATGCGACAATCTTGACCTATATCACATGCAGGCCTTTAGCGGGTTTCACCCATAGTTCATTTTATGATGCTGCTAGACTGCATCAACAGTATGGTCTAAAGCAAAGGATCGTGGATTTACCGACTGCTTTTGGTCTTGGAAGACTGTTCACTCGTTTCTTATAGCGTGTGAATGATTCTTTGCCATATCGCACCATCGAGAGGAATCTATTCTGTGACCTTAAGTTTAAGATAGATGACCAGTACAAGGATTAGGTGACCTTTCAAGCTTCCATCCCTAATCCTAATAATCGAGCTAAATGGTGTCGTGAGCGATACGACGAGCCTATTCGTAGTCCATCGAAGAGGCATAGGCAACATTGTTAGTTACTTAGATGTTTGATGTTTTTCTTTTGTTATCATATAGAATAATAAGACATTTCAAAAGGCATATTTATTCCAAACAATTTCATTTCATTAATAAGAGTACCATCTTTTGTCTTTCAAATGACATGTGCACAATGAGACACCTCATATCATTAATAAGCCATTTCTAATTTTCTGATTAATTATTTTTCCTCTCACTTTTCTCTTCACTCTTTGTTTTTTTATACATAATACTTCTTCAACCTGTCCATGTTAATAGGTTCAGTGAACTCATTCCCTTCCATGTTTGATAGAATGATGGCTCCAATGGACGTGACTTCGTTATAACAAATGGACCATCTTAGTTGGGTTTGAATTTCCTTTTCGGATCAAATACAATTGGCCTTGCTTTCTTAAGGACTAACTCTCATTCTTCGAACTTCCTTGCCTTTATTCTTTAGTTAAAGGCTCGAGCAACTATTTCTAGTATAATTGCATGTGGTATCTGGCCTTTATTCTTTTCTCATCGATAAAGGCCAATAGTTCACATTTATTACGAATCTACTCCCCTTCAGGAACTTCTACTTCAATCAAAAGTCTCACTGATTTCATTTCTATCTTGATTGGTAGGATCGCTTCTGAACCATACGCCAACAAGAAGGGCGTCATGCCTATCGAACTTCTGGGTGTTGTTTTATTACCCCATGACATGAACAACAACTTCTCTACCCAATCTTTATATGTCTACACCACCTTGGCCGACATCTTCTTGATGTTTTTATTGGCTGCTTCTACTACTCCATTAGGTTGTGGCTTGTCAGGAAATGATTTATGGTGTTCGATTCCATACTTCTCAAATAAGGCCTTATTTTCTGTCTAAAAATGAACCTTATTGTCAATTATGACATGGTGTGATACTCTAAATCTGCATATGATACTCTTCTCAATAACCTCACCATCTGCTTTACTCGTAGTTTACTATAGGACTCAACTTCTATCCATTTGGTGAAGTAGCCAATCGCCACTACCACATATCGATGCCTATTAGAAGCTGACGACCTTATTTTGCCTATAATGTCAATACCCTATGTAGCAAAGGGCCATAATGTTGTCATCCCTTGTAGCTTTAAAGATGGCTGATGAATCAAATATTCATTGATCTGACATTGGTGACAATTTTTCATAAATCAAACACAGTTTGTCCCCTTGGTTAGCTAGTAAAACGCTCACCTCATAATCTTCTTCGCGAGAACTAGCCCATTCACGTGTCGCCCATATACACCACTATGGATTTCTTCCATTAGTCTCCTTGCTTCTTTCTCATCAACAAACCTCAGTTGCATCCCTTTTGGCATTCTCTTGTACATCACCCCCTAATGACCAGTAAATTGTTGGGCTAACTTTTGTAACACAACCCTATCCTTCTCGCTGGCCTCATCAGGCAAAATCCCCTCTTCTAACTATCTCTTCAAGTCATAGAACCATGGCTTCTCATTCACTTCTATTTCCATTACATAAGGTTCAATATAACAAGGACACCATGCTTGTGATATCACTATTGGTCTCATTAATAATTCTTGCGTGCTTGCCCAAACTGATGCCAATGAAGCCAATACGTCAGCCAGCTAATTCTTACTTCTAGAAAGATGGGTGAAGATGCACAACTTGAACCTCCCAATCAACCTTTTGATGTGTTCAAGGTACGGTTTTAACTTCCCTTCTCATAGATCCTAATCTTCATTAGCTTGAGAGATCACCAATCTTGAATCTTCCAACACTTCTATTTCATCAATGCCCATAGCAATCACAATTTCCAAACCAAAGGGATAGGTTTCTTATTCAACCATATTATTGGTGACTTTTAACTTCATCTTCTTAGTGAATGGAATGACTTCTTTAGTTAGTGACATTAGAATAACTCCTATTCTAGCACAATTGATTAACAGCTCCATCAAAGAACATCCTCCATCCCACTTTGAGATTGCCCCCGATGTTCATCTTGGAATTCCAACCAGGTTTGTAGCCAAGAATTTCGCTACTACTCTTCCCTTCACTACCTTCTTGGTCACGTACTCAATGTCGAATTTTGATAATTGTACTAGCCATCTTACTAACTTCCCCACCTATTTTGATACCTCGTAAAGGTACTTCATCGGATCCTCCTTTAAGACAACATTAATTTTATAGGACTCAAAATAATGCTTCAATTTCTTTGACACCCAAACCATGGCCAAGCATGTTTTCTCCACGTAGATATACTTTGTCTCATACGGTAGCAACTTCTGGCCAAGATAATAGATGGCATGCTTTATACCCCTCTTGTCTTCTCGTGCTAGCATAAAACTGATGACTTCCTCCTTAAAAGCCAGGTAAAGAATTAAATTCTTCCCAGGTTTTGACGATCTCAAAACTGGGGGACTCTACAAGTATTTCTTAATCCTTTCAAATGCCTTTTGGCACTAATAATTCCACTTTATTGGTTGATCCTTCTTCAAAATCCTGAAGATCGATGGACAAACGGTTGTCAATTTAGAGATGAATCGACTGATATACTGGATCTTTCTAGAAACCCTTGAACTTCTTTTTTGATCTTGGGTGGTTGGATCTCCATAATGGCCTTGACCTTGTCTGGATCTACTTTTATCCGCTTCTTGTCAACTACAAAACCCTAATAACTTCCCTCAGGTAACTCCAAACACACACTTCTTTGGATTTAGCCGCGGCTTGTATTTTTTCACCTTTTCAAGGAACCTATCTAAGGCCTCTAAGTGCCTCTCTCGAGTCTTGGATTTCACCATCATCTCATCCATATAAACTTCTATCTCCTAATGCATCATCACATGAAACAGTATCATCGCCATTCGTTGGTAAGTGGCCCCTACATTCTTCAATTTGAAAGGCATCACCTTGTAACAATAGGTTCCGTATTCCATAATGGAGGTCGGCTTCATCTCATCTTGATTAGCCGTCATTATCTGGTTATATCTAGAAAACCCATCTACGAAAGAAAACATTAAACTAGCAGCAGCGTTATCTACCTATACATCGATTTGAGGCAAAGGGAAATCATCCTTTGTTGAGGTCTTGTTCAAGTCTTGATAGTCCACACACATTCGAACCCTTCCATCCTTATTTGATACCAGCACGATATTGGCTAACCATTCTGGATATTTCATGACTCCTAGGAACTTGCCTTCAATTTGCTTGGAGACTTTCTCTTTGATTTTCTGAGCCCATCTGGTCTCATCCTCCTTAATTTATATTTAACTGGCTTTATATGTGGATAAGTTGGAATTATATGCTCAGCAATGCTTCTCTCGATTATGGGGATGTCATCATAGGACCAGGCGAAGACTTCTTCATGTTTCTTTAGTAATTTTTCAAACCTCTCTCTCTCTCTCTCTCTCCAAGTGTTGTATCAAATGTAATACATATCTTCTTTGGTTTTTCGATTGTACCAAGATTAATGTCATGAGTTTGAATGGTATGGATGTCAAATATGCTAATGAAATGCAAATTATCGTGTATAATGCCATTAGAAAAGACATCACACAAGTAAGCAAAATGATTCTTTATTGCATCAAATTTAGGAACATAAACAATGTCCTCTTCTTTGAAGAGGTTGGATACAAATACATCCTCATAAGATACATCTTTGATTCCTTTTTTGATGAAAGCAACAAGGTCGATGGACGAGTCCGTTGGCGATGCTTGATCTTAAGGCTTCTCCTCCCTGATGGTCATCCTCTTCATTTCTTCAACCAATTCATTCCTCTTGGAGATTCTTGCCTGAAGGATATCTTTGAAGATCTCAAATCCGGGCTTTAACATTCCCTTGAAAACCCATGGTTCAACAGCTCCCACATACTTCGTATCTTAGGCTTTGACAAACTTAATGAATCTCCCCTTCTTGGTTTCGAAGTTTTCTTCTTCTTCTTTAGAACTGTAGCCTAAACCTCTTCTAGAAGTTTGGCCTTTGAAATCTAGGAAGGATGGTAAGCCACTTCAATTCCTCCCAAGCCTAGTTCTTGGCAAATATCTTTGTTTCTTCATTATTCTAGCTACAATTGGGCTGACTTAATCGAGTATGGCTACATGAAAGCCTCTCATGTGAGGTATTTCTCCCACTTTCATGCTTAGAGTAACTGGTGCATTAGTTGAGGCTGCATGAATGGTTATAATCTCCTTATCCATGTTGAATCACATCTTCTAATGTAAAGTGAAAAGGAGTCCACCCAGCGGATGGAATAATGCTTGTCCCAAAAAGGTAGCAAATGTTACTAAAATGTCGAGGACTGTAAATTCGATAATGACTTCAATTGGCCCAGTTTTTACCAAGGCTTTGAAGATCCCAAGAGCACTCCTTTTTGAGTCATCGACCCTTATCACTATTTCACAAGGCTTAAGTTCGTCTTCATTGACTCCATACTTGTGTAATAACTTCATAGGCACAATGTAAATGGTAGACCCATCATCCATCATGATGCAAAGAGATGTCTTTCCACCAATTTCTACAATGATAAACAATGGTCTGTTATGATTCCTTCATTCAAAAGGTAAATCTTCATCGGTAAAGGTGATCACTCCCTTCTCATTTACCCTCTTAGGTGCTCCTTTGATTAAGATAGTCAACATTTCATTTCTAGTGGCAGTTATTGATATTTCCATCTCTACGAAAGCCTTCGCCATGGCTTCTCTATGCTTTTAGGATGATATTAGCAAATCCCAAATGTTAGCATTTACTTGGGTCTTCTTCAATTGCTTGATAACTTGATCCACTTCTTCTTCCTTGGAAACTTTTTTGCCTTTCTCAACTATCTTTTCAGTTGTTTTCTCCTTTTCCTTCTCATGGTAAAATCTACCACTCCTTGTCACTCTTTGGACATTCTTTCTCTTACCCCTTAGTGTTTCTCCCTCATGTGTTTCTCCCTGAATTCTTATTTCTTCTTTTTCATCAACTCCTAAAGTCAGCCTAAAGTTTGGAAGGGTCTAGACTTTAGGGATGTCATACCGAATCCCTATGACTCTCACTTCTTTACACTTCCTAGGCAAACTCTCTCTTCTCACAAGACTTGACACATCCGAAAAAGGATTATCCCCCAAGTATAGGAGTGTCGAAGTAATAAAACTTGGTGAGACCGGGGTCGATCCACGAGGAAGGAGATTTTAGCGCTCATATTATAAGCTAAGCAAATACGATATGATGATTCAAAGATATGACAAGATAATATCAACAATGGATGAGAATAATTAAAATGCGCAAGTAAAAGGAATTAACACAATAATAATAAAAGCTAAGGTTAGGGGATCCGCCCTTGATATTTCGAATAAGGATAATTAGCCCATTTTAGTTATATGAAATATATTTGTTTCATTACCAACATTTATACCACTTCTTGTAAATGGGTTCAAGCATCCAAGGTGCCAATCACCATATGTCTACAACAAATCAAGGTTCCTAACTAGATTCGTGTCGGTAAGGAAGAACCATACATCATCTAGAAAGGATCCAAGCATTTGATGTGCCAAGGATTGTCGACAATAGATCAAGACCTCCACTTTACGAGTGGCGTCAAGATTGATTAAGAAATTAAATATAAATCATATTGAATAAACATTATAAGATTAAGATTATTAAGCACATATTAAGGGTTAGAGAATCCTTATTCTCATATCAAGGGTTTCACCCTTTCACCTTAGCAAAAGAGAAATTAGAAGAACATTATAATAGAAAGAAAATAAAATGCAAGAAAAAGAAATTCATTAATAACATAAACACACAAAACACAATACAAGATCCTAGCCAAAGCCAAAATGTTCCAGCCAAGGCCAAGATGCTGTAATGGGTCACAAGGCACCTCTATTTATAGAGACATCCAGGGGCAAACTTATCAAATTACAAGGGCATAATTGTCAAATATTAGTTGTAAATATCTTTGACAATTGGGATCATTAGGCACCGACTTTGACTATCAATTTTGACATCGAAATGTTGTGAATTTTAATCACATGTCATCATGAAAGTTGTAGATATTTCTCTCATCTTTCTAGAACATATTTATTTGCACAATTTGGATACGTATTTTGAGAGATACGGTCCAAATACTGAGGCCTGGTTAGACTAGGTCGAGACAGTAGATAGGTTCACTTCAAGCCCAATTTTGGTCCACTAAGAGCCCGAATTTGATGATACTTAAATACAATCTTGTAGATAATTGAATCAGCTTTCCAAAACATTAAGAGTTGCACCATTCTGATCTATAAATAGAGAGTTATGCCCATTTTACCAAACCTGTAACAAAACCAAAATTAAAAGGAAGTTAATTCCAAAGATGCAAAGCTACAAATATGCTTAAGTTGAGGAATTTAATGACACTATTAATGCAATATGATGAACTAAACTCTTATTAAACATGCATATTTAAGTGTTCATCACACCCCCCAACTAGCTTATTGCTAGTCCCTAGCAATTAAAGTGTTATTATTTAGAAGTGATTTATAGAATTTTACATCTAAGGTGGTCATTATTGCACTCTCCTTGATTTTATCCAAATAAACAAACTCTCAACCAATTATTATTATTATTATTTTTATTTTTATGACTTATGTACCCTTCGGTCAAGATATCTATAAACCTTCTTTTTGTGCTCAGTCAACACATGACTATGGGACTTATTAGAAAGAAGCCATATCGGTTCTAATATTTGTTAAGGCTAACAACCTTAGGTAAGGGGCATTTATTCAATATATATATATATATATATATATATATATATATATATATATATTTTCTTTTTTTGTTAAAGGAATGCATCTTTAACCCATGTAGCGAGCTTTAGGCTAATGACTCCCAGACCAATTGGTCTTAGGGCATTAGGTGTTAAGACACCCCTTCGAGCTTAACGACTCGGGTTGCCGATGCTTTATTTTTGCTTAGAAACTTGTGGATAGTGCAATGTTCAATCCCATTAAGCTTTCTCCTTAATCCATGTAGCGAGCTTTGGGCTAATAGCTCCCAAACTAGTTGGTCTTAGGGTATTAGGTGTTGAGGCACCCCTCGGGCTTAATTGCTTGAATTAAGGAGGCTACGAGACCAAACTTATCCACAATTGCTCTCTTCTTTTTTTTTCACTTTTTTTTCACTTTTCTTCTTTTTTTTTAAAAAAAACTTTCCCCTTCCTTTGTGTTGTTATCCTAAACAAAACAAAAGAACTCAATATTACAACATTTCATTTTGCCATCCACAATCATGCATCAAGGTATGTGTGTATGTGAAGAAAGGTTCATGAATACTTGCTTAATGAGTACATAAGCACACAATTTTAAATGATAAGGTTGTGAGAGTTCATAGATTTGAATAATTCAAAGTGAAATGAATAAGACCTCCTTGTTATAAAATTCAAAAATCAAGACTAAATAATATCAAGTTAGCTAAAATGAGTTCACAAGATCAAAATAAAATGACAAATTGGTTAGAATGGGTTTCAAGAGTTCAAACTGGCCCTCCCTACTCTGCCATTCCTAACCTAGAATGCGTCTCAAGAGGATTTGAACTCCTTACACCGCACTCTGAATCTAATTCAAGACACACTTATGTCTACTATCCTTCCGCCCCAACCAAATGAAACATTGTCCTCAATGTTTAAATGTAGAGAGATAAAGTATAGGAGACATTACCTGAAGCTTCTGTTATTCAAGAGAGATGACCTGAAAGACGCATAAAATAAAATAAAATAAAGCACAAGAAATCATTACAAACGGAGATTCAGATCCAATTTGCACTTTTTGTTTTGCCCTCCTGCCCAATTAATTTGAGTACTAACTGGATCAGGTTCATACTCAACTTCTTGTAATTTGTCAAGTAACTCACCAGCAGAAGTGGCAGAAATAAGGATTTGTCTCGCCCAATGTGGGATAAAATTTTGTTCTACAGCTGCATCAACAAAACTTATTAAAGGATTAAAGAAATTGTTAACATTCAACAAACCTATGGGTTTTTTATGGAGGTTCAGTTGGGCCCAAGAGGCAATTTGAAAAATTTTTTCAAAAGTACCAAAGCCACCTTGCAAAGCAATAAAGGCATCTGAATTGATGAGCATATGTGCTATGCGTTCATGCATAGAGGAGACTTGTAACTCATGGCCAACCGTTTTTCCAACAATTCTTTCTATAGCCAAAGCATTAGGAATAACTCCTAAAACTTGACTACCTCCTACACGTGCAACTTTTGACACACAACCCATTAACCCGAGGCTACCTCCCCTATAAACCACATGAATATTTCTTTCAGCTAGTAGTCTACCAAGAGAATTTGCTGCCTCGACAAACTCTTCACTTTTACCCGGTTGAGATCCACAAAATACACATATCTTTTGGATTCGACCTTTTGAAGTTCCCTCCATGTTTATGCAACTCTCTAACTATGTGTGAAGAAGAGAACAAGTGATGTGGTATTTATGGAGTGTAAAAAGGTATGCTAATGATGACATCCAAATAGGTAGCTCGGCTGCTTGTTGAAAAATTCAACAATTATGCATAGAAATTCAAAAAAGATAATGAAATAAGACACCATAAGTCAAATAAAAGATACAAATTCAAAAATGACAGCTATAAGGCATTAAAATTCAAAAATGATAGCACGCATGCATATGTACAGGTAGTTGTGACTGTGGCTCACATCTTCCTCTGGTTTTACGTCCAGAAACGGCTTAAACACCTTCTCTGAGTTGGGGATATGCTTCCCATCCAGTTTTCTTATAAACTGGCAAACAGGGTCGTTTTGAGTCAGATTCCCAAGACTATAGCGTTCCTGCTCATCTCGGAATTGTGTCCACAAATTAAAAATTTCATGCTACACAAGTCCACAAGAATGCGTCTCAAGAGTCATTCGGATATCATCCAAAGACTCCTTACTCAGTCCATTCTTGATGAACTGTAGTTTATCCTCTCGATTGTTAGACAAATATCCCAAGGAGTGGCAACGCTGGTTACAAGTCCATCTTGCACATCTGGGACAAACTTGTAACCTTTTCGCTCTTCGCTTTTTGGCATAAGAGCTTTTTCTCATACCTAGCATGTGAGATACAAGATTATCTGAAAATTCATAGGAAAATTGAACCTTGGCTTCAATTAGCCATCTTACTTCGACAGGCATACCCTTACACATCAACATCCTTAGTCTTTCTCCACGAGCTTTGTAAATTTTAAGCAAATCATTTAGAGGAAGAGAGGGAAAATGTTTGTGCAGATTTGAGAGAATGGTGTCCATGCAAAAAAAGAAAGGAAAATGAATGCAAGGTGAGCAACAGTTTTTAGGAAACTGAAAAACCGACTTTAAATGTCACGGAGTACCGTATCCGCCACTTGACTGGAAAAAATCAATCCTTAAAAAAGATCGATTAAAGCAATGGACTCTTCGTTTTGGTCAAAATTTTCAAAGAATGGTTTTAACCGTTGTCCATTAACTTTAAACACATTACCATTCTTTGGGTTCTCAATTTCAACTGCTCCATGAGGGAAAACATTTTTAACAATGAAAGGCCCAGTCCAAGAGACCGAAGTTTACCAGGAAACAAATGCAATCTTGAATCATACAAAAGAACTTTTTGTGAAGGTTCAAAAGATTTTCTAACAATGGATTTGTCATGAAAAACCTTTATTTTTTCTTTGTAGATTTTAGAATTCTCATAAGCCTCATTCCTGATTTCTTCAAGTTCACTCAGTTGGAATTTACGTAATTTGCAAGCATCATTCAAATTTGTGTTGAATGTTTTAATGGCCCAATAAGCTTTATGCTCAATTTCCACAGGCAAGTGACAAGGTTTTCCATAAACTAGTCTATAAGGAGACATCCTAATGATGTTTTAAAAGCAGTTCGGTAAGCCCAAAGTGCATCATTAAGTCTTAAAGACCAATCTTTATGATTTGGGTTAACCGTTTTTTCTAAGATCTGTTTTATCTCCCTATTAGCTAATTCAACTTGTCCACTTGTTTGTGGGTGATAAGGTGTAGAAATTTTATGGGTTATTCCATATTTCTTCATTAAAGTTTCAAATGGTTTGTTACAAAAAATGTGTACCCCCATCACTAATAATGGCTCGAGGAATTCCAAATCTACTTAAGATATTCTCCTTCAAGAATTTGACAACTGTTTTGTGATCATTGTTTCGACATGGAATTACCTCGACCCATTTTGAAACATAGTCTACTGCAACAAGGATGTACACAAAACCAAATGACGGTGGAAAAGGTCCCATAAAATCAATACCCCAACAGTCAAAGATTTCAACGACAAGAATGAGATTCAAAGGCATCATGTTTCTTTTTGAAATAGATCCTAATTTTTGACAATTTTCACACGTTTTACAAAATGCATGTGCATCTTTAAATAAGGTGGGCCAATAAAATCCACATTGTAAGATCTTAGCAGCTGTTTTTCTAGATGAAAAATGTCCTCCACATTCTTCAGAATGACAAAAGTTAATGACATTACTTACCTCATTGTCGGGTATGCATCTTCTCATTATTTGGTCTGGACAATATTTGAACAGATATGTGTCATCCCAGTAAAAATTTTTCACCTCGGTTAAAAATTTTCTTTTGTCTTGAGCATTCCAATGAGGTGGCATTTTCCCTGTCGCAAGAAAATTTACAATGTTAGCAAACCAAGGTACAATGGCAACGGAAAATAAAATTCATCAGGAAAAGAATCATTGATAGGTGAAGTTTCAATTAATGTCTTTGTCGTTAGTCTTGAAAGATGATCAGTAACGACATTTTCGGCTCCTTTCTTATCCTTTATTGTGATGTTGAATTCTTGGAGCAATAAGATCCACCGTATCAATCTAGGTTTTGCATCCTGTTTAGACATTAAATATCTCACAGCTGCATGGTCAATGTAAACAATTGTGGGAGAACCAATTAAATAAGAACGAAATTTGTCCAATGCAAATACTACTGCAAGTAGTTCTTTTCAGTTGTTGTGTAATTCATTTGTGCATCATTTAAAGTCCTACTTGCATAGTATATTACATAAGCCTTACCTTCTTTTCTTTGTCCTAAGACAGCACCAACGACATAATGACTTGCATCACACATCAATTCAAAAGGCAAGGACCAATCAGGAGATTGCATAATTGGAGCAGTTGTTAAAAGTCCAATTAGTGTATCAAAGGCATTTTGACATTCTTGAGTGCATTCAAAGGAAGTATCTTTTATTAAGAGGTTACAAAGAGGTTTAGATATAGCACTGAAATTTCTTATGAACCTCCTATAAAATCCAGCATGCCATAAGAATGAACGAACCTCTTTAACTGTTTTTGTGGAGGCAAATGGGAAATTAATTCCACTTTTGCTTTATCCACTTCAATTCCTTTAGAAGACACCACATGACCTAAAACAATTCCTGAAGTGACCATATAATGACATTTTTCCCAATTCAAAATAAGACCTTTTTCTACACACCTTTTTAGGACTTTTTCTAAATTTTCAAGACAATTATCAAAAGAGTTTCCAAAGACAGTTAAATCATCCATGAAAACTTCTAAACAATGCTCAACCATGTCACTGAAAATGCTTAACATGCATCTTTGAAAAGTGACTGGGGCATTACAAAGTCCAAAAGGCATTCTCCTAAATGCAAAAGTGCCAAAGGGGCACGTGAATGTGGTCTTTTCTTGGTCTTCAAGTGCAATGGAAATTTGATAGTAGCCTGAGTATCCATCAAAAAAGCAGTAGTAGGGGTTTCCTGCTACTCTTTCAAGAATTTGGTCAAGGAAGGGTAAGGAAAAATGGTCTTTTCTAGTGACAGCATTTAATTTTCTATAATCAATGCACATCCTCCAACTAGATGAGACATGAGTTGGCAATAATTCACCCTTTTCATTTTTAACTACTGTAATGCCAGATTTCTTAGGTACTACTTGTGTAGGGCTTACCCACTTACTATCAGAAATAGGATAGATAATTCCCACATCAAGTAGTTTGAGAACTTCAGCCCTAATGACCTCTTTCATGTGTGGATTTAATCTCCTTTGAGGTTGTTGAGATGTTTTGGCATTTTCCTCTAAATGTATTCTATGTGTGCAAATTAAAGGGTTAATGCCTTTTATATCTTTTAAAGTCCACCCAATTGCATTTTTATGCCTTTTAAGCACTTCTATCAACTTACCTTGTTGCTCGCATGTGAGGGATGAAGAAATTACCACCGGATATGTCTGATTCTCCCCAAGATATGCATATTTCAGTCCTTCAGGTAAGGGCTTCAATTCTAGCTTGGGAGCTTCATCTTCCTTGCTTTCATTCATTTGCCCCAATTCTTCAAATCTTGATTTTGAGCCTTTTTCCATCACCTGTGCACAATCCAATAAAAAGCATATATCAGAAAGATCAGACTCTAGTTCCATGCTTGATTCTAATGAATTCACTAGAGAAGTTTCCAAGGGTCAGAATAACTCCCTTTTCGGATGTGATCTTCCACAATAGATTCAATTACATTGGCTTCATCAACTTCATCTTCTTCTTCATTTGGCTGTTTGCACATATTAAAAGCATTAAGTTCTAATGTCATGTTCCCAAACGATAGCTTCATGACTCCATTCCTGCAATTAATCAAAGCATTAGAAGTAGCTAGAAATGGACGCCCTAAAATAACAGGAATTGAATTGCTTACTTCCACTGGTTGTGTGTCCAAGACGATAAAATCCACTGGGTAAATGAATTTATCAACTTGAACTAATACATCTTCTACTACTCCTCTTGGTACTTTAATTGATCTATCAGCAAGCAAAAGAGTCACAGAAGTCGGTTTTAACTCACCTAGATTGAGTTCTTGAAAAACCGAGTATGGAAGCAAATTCACACTAGCACCAAGATCAAGTAAAGTTTGTTCAATTTTATGGTCTCCAATAACACATGAAATTGTAGGACAACCTGGATCCTTATATTTCACTGTATTATTGTTTTGAAGAATGGCACTTACTTGCTCAGCTAGGAAGGCCTTCTTTTTCACATTCAATTTTCTTTTCATAGTGCACAAGTCTTTCAAAAATTTTGCATAAGAAGGTACCTGTTTGATCACATCAAGCAAGGGAATGTTGACCTTTACCTGTTTGAAAATTTCAAAGATTTCAGAATTATGAGTTGCCTTCTTTTGTGTGGCTAATGCTTGAGGAAATGGAGGCACAGATGGGGATATGGTTTCCTCTTCGCTAGGTATTGGTTTGGCCACCTCTTCCTGTCCTTTAGAGATCGATTCTTCTTCTTTCTCACAAGGGTCAGGAATGTGTTTTTCAACAATCTTACCATTGCGAAGGGTCATGACTGACTTGGCTTGGTCAAAATAATGGTTACTTGAACTCCCTGCATTTGAGTTAGATTGATCTTTGGGGTTTTGCAATGTTTGAGAAGGAAATTTTCCCTTCTCTTTGATGCTAAATGCAGATGCAAATTTTGCAAGAGTTTCTGGCAAATTTGCTAATGTTTGAGCAGTTTGACTATTGAAAGTCTCTTGCTTTGTAATGAATGAATGCAATGTTTCTTCAAAGTCATTCCTAAGAGGAGGAGCATATGCATGATCATGAGAATTTTGAAAATTTTGTCGTGTTTGAAAAGGGACTTGTGAAGATTGTGCATGATTGTCATTTTTCCAGCTAAAATTTGGATGATTTCTCCAACCAGGATTGTAGACTTGTGAATATGGATTGTGATTTGGCCTTTTGAAAGTGTTTAAGGCATTGGCTTCTTCATGGAGACATTCCTTAAAGGTAGGCAAAGTTGGGCAATTATCAGTAGAATGGTCATTGTCATCACAAATGTTACAGACATTTTCTTGAATAGAATTCAATTGACCACTCTTTTTCATTTCTAAAGCCTCAACTTTTCTGGCTAGGGATGCAAATTTGGCTTGAAGGTCATGGTCTTCCCTAAGGTTGTAAATGCCTCTATTGAATGTCGAGGTTAGGGCCTTGCCTGGTACCTCATAGGTGCCAGTAGTGTCCTAATTTTGTGCCTTTTCTGCCAAGGAATCTAGGAAGTCAAGTGCTTCCTCAGGGTCTTTTTCTTTAAATTCTCCTTTACACATTAATTCTACTAGTTGCCTATCTTGAGGTGTTAACCCTTCATAGAAGTGTGCAACTATTCTCCAAGTTTCAAACCCATGGTGAGGATAGGTATTAAGCAGTTCCTTATATCTATCCCAACATTGGTAAAGGGTTTCTCCTTGTTTTTGAGAGAAATCAGAAATTTGTCTTTCAAGAGAATTTGTTCTATGGGTAGGAAAAATTTTTTTTCAAAAATTGTTGTTTCATCTCATCCCATGAACTGATGGAATTCGACCTCAAATTTTGTAGCCATGTTCTAGCTTTATCTTTTAAAGAAAAAGGAAAAAGCTTTAATCTAATGGTGTTTATGCTACAATTTGGGTCAGTGTAGGAGCTACATACCTCTTTAAAGAGTTTCAAGTACGAATATGGGTTCTCCATGTCAAGGCCATGAAAAGTGGGTAGAAGTCGAACAAAACTTGGTTTGAAATTGAAAAGGATTGAATCTGGAGGAGAAACTACACAAGATGGTGCACTAGTCCTTACCGGATTCATATAGTCTCTAAGGGTTCTTCGTTGGTTTTGATCATTTTGTTGCGAACGGTTGTCCCCTTCATCCGTAAATATTTCCTCATGATTGTCGGCCATGTTTTCTAAGAAAGATGATGTTTTTCTAACAAGTCTACCACTAGATGTTCGTGACCAAATTTTCATGCAAGAAAGAGAGAAGAAAAGAGAGGAAAAGATGAACAAACAAAAAAACTAAAAAATTTAGATCTAAGATGAGAAAAGAGAATACTTACAATTTTGCACGCCAATTTTTACCTTCCCCGGCAACAGCATCAAAAACTTGACACATCCGAAAAAGGATTATCTCCTAAGTATAGGAGTGTCGAAGTAATAAAACCCGGTGAGACCGGGGTCGATCCACGAGGAAGGAGATTTTAGCGCTCAAATTATAAGCTAAGCAAATACGATATGATGATTCGAAGATATGACAAGATAATATCAACAATGAATGAGAATAATTAAAATGCGCAAGTAAAAGGAATTAACATAATAATAATAAAAGCTAAGGTTAGGGGATCCGCCCTTGATATTTCGAATAAGGATAATTAGCCCATTTTAGTTATATGAATTATATTTGTTTCATTATCAACATTTATACCACTTCTTGTAAATGGGTTCAAGCATCCAATGTGCCAATCATCATATATCTATAACAAATCAAGGTTCCTAACTAGATCCGTGTCGGTAAGGAAGAATCATACATCATCTAGAAAGGATCCAAGCATTTGATGTGCCAAGGATTGTCGACAATGGATCAAGACCTCCACTTTACGAGTGGTGTCAAGATTGATTAAGAAATTAAATATAAATCATATTGAATAAACATTATAAGATTAAGATTATTAAGCACATATTAAGGGTTAGAGAATCCTTATTTTCATATCAAGGGTTTCACCCTTTCACCTTAGCAAAAGAGAAATTAGAAGAACATTATAATAGAAAAAAAATAAAATGCAAGAAAAAGGAAATTCATTAATAACATAAACACACAAAACACAATACAAGATCCTAGCCAAAGCCAAAATATTCCAGCCAAGGCCAAGATGCCCTAATGGGTCACAAGGCACCTCTATTTATAGATACATCCAGGGGCAAACTTGTCAAATTACAAGGGCATAATTGTCAAATATTAGTTGTAAATATCTTTGACAATTGGGATCATTAGGCACCGATTTTGACCATCAATTTTGACATTGAAATCTTGAGAATTTTAATCACATGTCTTCATGAAAGTTGTAGATATTTCTCTCAGATTTCTTGAACATATTTATTTGCACAATTTGGATACGTACTTTGAGAGATACGGTCCAAAAACTGAGGCCTAGTCAGACTGGGCCGAGACTGTAGATGGGTTCACTTCAAGCCCAATTTTGGTCCACTAATAGCCCGAATTTGATGATGCGTGTGAAATGCAATCTTGTAGATAATTGAATCGGCTTTCTAAAACATTAAGAATTGTACCATTCTGATCTATAAATAGAGAGTTATTCCCATTTTACCAAACCTGTAGCAAAACCAAAATTAAGAGGAAGTTAATTCTAAAGATGCAAAGACTACAAATATGCTTAAGTTGAGGAATTTAATGACACTATTAATGCAATATGATGAGCTAAGCTATTATTAAACATACATATTTAAGTGTTCATCAAGACTCTCAACTCGTTTCCTTTTCTTAGCTTCACTGCCCCTCTTCCCCTTGAGTCTTTCTAGGCGGTCGGCCTTTTCTAACCTCTATTCTAACCATCCATTTCTTGGCAAAGGTGTTTGATGATGTAGACTTCTTCTCGATGGGTGTTACTTCAACTGCCTTTTCTTCTTATTCTTGTGGCTTTTCTTCTTCTTGGTCACTAAGGTTCACAATTTCAGGTTCTAGGCTTTGCTTGACTACCTTTACTGCAATATTGGCCCATCCACCTTTCTCGGTGTGAATCTTGGCCGCCAAAGGAATGGGCTCGTCTTCCACCCTCTTAATGATCTCCTTGGGTTCTTATTTTTTAGGTTCTTCAACCTTAGGCTCCTCAGCCTTGGGTTTCTTTTTCGAGGCCATCTTTTTAATGGATTGTTCAAGCTTGGATTTCTCGCTTCTTTTGGCTCTCTCGGCCTTACTTGATCTACTTTCTTCAAAATAGTTCATGACTTGCTTTTAGTCAAGCTTGACCTAATCATATTGGTTGATGGAGGAGGCACCCGATTGTAATTGGTTAGAGGATTACTTCTCATGTTGGGCTCATGTGTTTTTGGGTCAGGAATCTGGCCTTTATCAATCAAACCTTAGATCTCATAGAGAAGGTAAGTGCAATCATCGGTTTTGTAATTAGTCACTTGTTGGAATTCACACCTCTTATGATGCCTTCAATTTCTTGATAACGGATTTGGAAGCTCTCTTGGTGGCAATGGCTACAAGATCCCTTCAGCTCTTAATCTTGCAAAGATTTTGGAAAGTGGCCTTCACAAATGACTGAACTTTCTTTGTTGGGCGACTGCCTTCACCTCAACATGCTTCGTGTTAAATCCAACAACTTAATGATATTGCCCTAGACTTCTTCGAGTGTAGCTATGACTACTTCTCTTCTACCTAGATTCCAACTCTTCTATTTGAATGCCTGAATCATAGAAGTCCTCAAATGTCTTAATAGGGAAGCCTGCCAGTCTATCGCTGATGAAGATATAGGCTTTATTAATTACAATGCAAACCCGGCCCTTCTCCGCAAGCCTGGTGGTCATCTTGGCTGCCTTGGCCCTCCAGCAAACTAGATATTCTGTAAAAGTTTTACTAGGCTTTTGCCTCGTTGCCTCCAAATATCTCAAGGTTACCCCCAGTTGGATATTATGATAGGACTGCTCCATAAATTGTTGTGAAAGCTCTACCCAATCTTCTAAAACTTTCTTAAGGAGGTCATGATACCACGCTACTACATCATCTTTTAAGGATAGCCTAAAATACTTCAATACATGCTCCTTTGTCAAAAGAGTAGTAGACATGATAGATGCATATTGCCTCAAGTGTGTCGTTGGATTACACTCTCTGTTGAACTTGGGCAAGTCTATTGGGCAAAACTATAAAAGCAAGTCTTTGTCTCCAATGAACAAGATATTGTCTAGGTCTTTGCCCCTTTTCAATCCCTTCTTCTTCAAAAGGGATCAGGCCTTCTCTATGTCTTTGGCCAACTGTCTAACTAATTCAAGTTCTTCCTGGTTGACTGGACTTTTCTCTCTATCTCTGCCTTGGCTTGTCTTGCCATTATCACCATCATTACCCTTAGGTGGAGGCTAATTCATATGGCTAGACCTATTTTGGAGTGCTTCAATGAGTTAGGCCATTTTTTGTCAGAGTGTGGTCATATTAGCTCCCAATTGGACAAATTCAGCATTCTTATTGTTAGGTTCAGCCATTTCGTCAACTGGTTCTTCTTGCCTTGTCAAACAATAACCTCGTCTAACCTAAGCTATGATGGCCACAAAGCAAAGGTGTTAATGCCATGCATGCATGCATGTATGCATCATATGATACATGCTCATACAAGGGCATGGACACACTTTCAGCCTTCTAACCTTATTTCTTTCACACACATGAGATCGAGTCTCTTTTCCTAGGATTTTTGGCCTCATTCCCAAGTCATCATCATAGGATGTGAGAATGCGAGATTCTCTCTCCTAATTCTAACATTCATGTTGATGTTGGACGCTTCATGATTAAAGGTCATGATAACCTTAACGCATGGCACATGTTCCTATTTTATTCTTATGGATGACTTGACGTGTTGCATTCGTTCATGATTCCATGAGGTTTGACTTGATGTTATTCTAATCAAAGGGAATTTAAATCCATATACATGCAATTTAATATAGGTTTTGGATATTTACCATATTGAAAATTTCTAGAGTTGTCTACATGGGCTTGAGTGTCAAGGGTATAATGGCCTAGGCTCCTTCGAGTAAGAGATGCCCCATTAGGCCGGTCTTTTTTTATACCAATTCAATGGTACATACTCAAAGGTGGTGACACCAACATGAGTCATATAGGGGTCAAATGGAGCCAAAGACTTCTCATGCCATTGCCACACAACTGATTTAGATAATTCGTGCTTATTGTGTGCAAAAGTGTAGTGATACAAGGACTCATTATACCAGCATGAGGTATTAGAATTTGGCATCCCCATCGAAATCAACTTCTCTTATCCCCAGTGGAGTCGCCATTGTGAGGGGGGATTTCTTTCTGCCAAAGCGTTTGCGACCACGATATTGTGTCAAAGCCTCTTTCGAGACTTAAGGGAACACAAATGGGCCATGGGCACAGCTGGAGAATGGAATCACCACCCAATTATTCAATTGGGAATGAATGAGGACAATCTGATCGCTTGCTTCAGGACCTAAACTACCCTCATCCCTTCAAAGATGGGTTCGAGAAGTTAGGTACGAGTCATTCGACCCGCCCAAATCGAAATCTGGCCTCCACTAGGAAATACCAAATAATTACATCTTATGTCATTACTTATTCCATTTAATTTTGTTCATTTTATGCACACATTGTTCATTTTTATCTTTATTAATCGTATGACGCGATTATTCAATAAAAACAGTTGTATATTCATACAAAAGAAAGAAGAAGGAGAAAAGATTACATCGCTTTGTTATTCAACAATAAAATAATCTATGAAAATATTACATACATCCATTCATCATGAATTCAAATGTTAAGTAATGATGTTCAATTCGAGACCCAATAGATCATGAATTCCTCACCACCATACGTGAGTCTATTCAACGTCTATTAAACCTCTATTCATGCATTAAGTCATTCATTCCCAATGATGGTCTCTCACCATCAATGTGAGTCCACCACCACTTCATGGCATCACACAATTACACTTCTAATCATGCTACAAACATGCTTTCATACATTCATAAATAAACAAATTATAAATTAAGCAAAGCCACAATCTAGAATCATGGCATTCTAGCTTAGATTTGATAAATTCTATCCTGGTAATTCTACCTATTGCAATTCTAGCATTATTCACATTAATTCATGGCATTTCTAACCTAAACATGGCACTCATGGTATATTCTAGCCTAATTCAAACAATTAAAATCAATCATAGCATCCAAGGGTACAATGGTAATTTTGACCTATTCTATGCTATTTCCCCACGTTCATCAAAGCAAATATAAATATGTCTTAGCATGATTCTAATTATGTGCTCCTAGGCATGATTCTAAGCACGTGCTCTTAAACATGTTTATAAGTATTGCAAAGAAATTAAACTCTTAAGCTTGATTCTAATAAAGGAGGGATAGCAGACTTATCTTGACACGCTTATCCATCTCGTAAAATAAACAAGGGTTAGAACAATTCATAATAATCCTAAACATGCTCCAAGCGTAAAATTAAACCCTAAACATGTTTATTCCAAGCAAGGAAAATAAAAGAGAAGATAGTAGGGAAGAGAGAATTCTACTGTCAAGACGTACCCTTTCTAGGTTTAGAGCAATAGAACGCATGAAAACTTTAAACTAGAAAATACTACTTAAGCTCTCAAGTATGTCTTCAAGAGGAAGAAGAAAGAATTCTTTAGAATTTGGTGTGCCCTCAAAAGTGAGGAGGGGGGCGAGGGTAGGTATTTGGGTTTTATATAGATGAGGATTGAAGAAAGAATCTAAAGGTGTATAACTCACCTTTAGATTCTTCTTGGATTAATTTCTATGAATTTTTGAAGTTACATGTCAATTTTTGAGACCTTTCACCAATTCTTTCTCACCATTCTCCTCTTAGCCTACAAAGGCATTTTGGTCATTTTCTTTGGTCGATATTCATCTTCGTTCCTTCATCGAGCCTTAAAAATTTAGTGTCTACAACATCTCAACAAGAAAAGAAATAATCTCTAGAAGAAGTTTTGGCCCAATTAATAACAACCACAACTAGCTTTGTAAAAATAACTGATCAATTCATGGCTGAAACCTACAATAACTTTCAAAACCAATCAGTCCAAATTAGAAGGTTAGAAACTCAAGTAAACCAGCTGGCCAATATGATGGGTGGAAGAATACAAGGTAATTTATCTAGTACTACTGAAGTGAACCTCAAAGAGTATTGCAAAGCTATTACTTTGAGGAGTGGTAAGGAATTGAAAGAACATGTGAAAGTTGACAGACCAAAGGAGAAGGTAGAAGATGAATTAGCAATTGTTACCCCCTATGATCGGGGCTTTTATCCTGCCAGAGCATTTGTCACCACGACACTACATCAAAGCCTTTTTTGAAACTTAAGGGAACATAAACAAACCATGGGCATGTATTGAGAAAGGAGTCGCCGCCCAATTATTCAATTAGGAATTAATGGGGGCAATCCGATCCCTTGCTTCAGGACCTAAACTACCCTTATCCCTTCAAAGATGGGTTTGGGAAGCTATGTACGAGTCTTTCAACCTGCTCGGATCAAGAGCCGGCCTCCAATAGGAAATATTAAATAATCACATCTCATGTCATTACTTACTCCACTTAGTGTTGTTCATTTTATGCACATATTTCTATTTTATCTTTATTAGACATGTGAGGTGATTATTCAATCAAAGTAGTTATAATCATCCTTAGAAAGAGGGAGGAGAGTGGATTACATTTCCTTTCAAACATGGGGAAAGGGTAAGAGGATTACATCGCTTTTATTCTTAAATAAAAGAACATTTAAAATGTACATTCGTCCATAATATCAAATACAAATGGTCTATTTGAGACCCAATAAATAATAAACTCCTCACCACTATATGTGAGTCTATTCAACATCTATTGAACCTCTATTCATGTATTAAATCATTCGTTCCTAGTGATGGTCCCTCACCATCAATGTGAGTCCACCACTACATTTATGGCATCACACAATTACACTTCTGTAATACAAACATTCATATATTATAAATCATATAAAGTCATAAGCTAATATCATGGTCTTCTAGCTTAGATTTGATAAATTCTATCGTGGCAATTCTATCTATGACTATGCTAGCATTATTCATATCAATTCATGGCATTTCTAGCCTAATCATAGTTATCATAGCATATTCTAGCCTAAACATGGCACTCATGGCATATTCTAGACTAATTCAAGCAATTGAAATCAATCATAGCATTCAAGGGTAAAATGATAATTCTTATCTACTCTATGTTATTTCCTAGCATGCATCAAAGCAAATATAATTCTTCATTAGCATGATTCTAATCATGTACTCTTGATCATGATTCTAAGCATTCATAAAGAAATTAAATTCCTAAGCATAATGCTGATGGCTGCTCGGCCATTGGCCAATAGCTGATCAACTGTAAGATGGTCGGGCAGCTCTTTGATGGTCGACTGGGTAATTTCCTTTTGGCCCCGTCCTTTTTTATCATCCTTTGATGTAGTCCTTTCAAACCTTTCCTCCTTCGATCTCATATAACTTTTTGAATTTAACTTTGATTTGTGAACCATAAATGTCTATGAAAACTAGACACCTGTAGATTTGCAACGGTATAAGACTTACCATTAGATTCCTTTTGGATTATTTTCTGTGATTTTTCAAAGTTATGTGTCAGTTTTCTAGACTCTTGACCAACTTCCCTTCACTCTTCTCTTCACTCTTCTCTTCTTAACTCTCAAGGGCATTTTGATCTTTTTTTTTTTGTTCAACATTCATCTTTACTTCATTCTTGAGCCTTAAATATCCATTGTTTACAATGATGTCTCTTCTTCCCCTAGAAAAGACCTAAAATACGCCTATTTATACTTTTAATGAGAAAGAACCCGAATCCGAACTGAAATAGGACTTCTAAATTTTTTGGCGCCACCTCTCTTGTGCGGGAGTGCCGTTTCTTTTGTTCTGAAATCCTGATTTTTATTCTTCAAGCCCTTTAACTCCTATTTTTATTGTGCTTATTATGAATCAGGTTCACTTCCAAAAATTTGCAATTAACTTAATTAGCACCTTATTTCCCTTTTATTTTACTTACAAACTAATCAAAAATTAAATTTAAAGGTTATTGACTTAGTAAATAAAATTCAACTGACAAATACCTCCAAACTTAAAATTTGCTACTCCTCAAGCAAAACAATAAAAATAAAAAATAAAAGAAAACAAACATAATAGAATCAAAAGTTATCATTCAATTTTAACTTATGCTTAACACTACAATTGGCCTAAAAAATTACGTCATTCATAACTCCAAAGAAATTTAAAACTTGCAAATCATCTAGGATTCTTACTAAAAGTCAGTCAAGTCCATTTCCAATTTCCCCAAGAGTGTGTGCGCTAAGTCATTTGCAAATCATTGATTGTAGTTAAAATGAGATTATGCAACAAAATGAATCAAATAATTTTTTTTAATATATATGCTATATGAAAACTTAGACTTCATAAGCTTGTTAGTCATGCTACTCTTTATTAATGTAGATATGCTTAACATTAAGGATCAAATAGGACTTTTCAAAGCTTGTAATGTATGGCTAGGGTAATGAGGGTGTGGAAAGAGTCAAATTTTTCAGTCAATTTACTCATAAAGCGTATAAAATCTCTGAAATCTCTATAAAAATTCAACCCTCATCAATCAATGTTCTCATTATAACTTCGGCAAGCTTCAACTAGACTCACTTCTGCTTTTTGAGTTTTGACACTTACTCATTATTTATGTATCTGCACCATCATCAGATTCCAAACGAGTCTCTCTCAAATCGCATTTTTCTTTCCAGGTGGTACTATTCACCGTCGTGATTACTGTTCATCCGGTGGGCACTGTTCATCAACCTGACCATATTGCTTCTCAGGCTATTTCACGCAACTTTACTTTTTAGTAAATACACACATAATCCCACATTCTAAATTCTTTTGCAAGATTCTCTCTCTCTCTCTCTCTTCCTTTTTTTTTCAATTGGGTAGTGCAATGTTGATTCCCTTAAACTTTCTTTTTAGTTTGTGTAACAAGCATTCAACTAGTAACTCCCAATCCAGTTGACCTTAGGATACTAGATTTTAAGACATCCCTAAGAGCTTACATGCTTAAACTAAAAAGGCTACAAAATTAACTTATCCAAATTTTTTTTATATGAGAAAAATAATGCAAAAGGATTAAAACTACAATAAACAGAAATTGCACCAACTACATATCCAACGGTAATACATATTATCAAAAAACCTCCCATCCTCCCTTATGCACCCTTATTAATGCAAAACACCAAAAAGTTTTGAAAGTTGAATATGCTTATGAGTAAGGGACATTGTTTAGATATCTTTCAAAGGTGGCTGGGATAAATTTTTGAGTTAGGAAAGAACAAGGCTAAAACAGGCTCAAAAGGGACAACTATAGATCAATTTAAATTCACGGGTTGGCTTTAAAGACACAAACGATCTAAAGATGGCCCACATCATTTCCCTAATGTTGCATTGTCTGTGATTTCGACTCAAGCAACAATCAAACAAGTTCTAGAATCTTTTTGAAATCTAATGAAACATTTGCATTACATAAGCTTTCTTTGGATCAACAATCAATTTCAATGACCATGACTTGATGTGCTCAAACGATGTTCAAGGAATTGAAAATAAGACAAAACTACCAATGAGAGGAAACCTATAGATTGCATGCAAAATTTTTCAATTTATAAGAGTTATCCATGTTAAGCAATCATCATCCTATCATTAGCCATCACAGTGCAAGCAAGAATTTTTTTTTTTGAATAAAAACACACATTGTATGCAAAACACACAAAACCAAACAACCATTAACAAAAACAAAGTAACGCACCCCTAAACTTGATAAGCACAATGCCCTCAATGTGCACAAAAACAAAGAAAGATAGAAAGAAGAAAGCTTCCCTGAAAACTCAAAAGTCTGCCAAATTCTAATCATCCTGAAAATCATCTCCCAAAAAATCACCAAGGTCAATACCAAGATCTTTGAACTGTGTGCAGGGTCATGGCACATAAGAAATGAAAGTTTTGTATGATCGCTGAAGCATCCACATCAGCCCCTCCTTCATTTGATCAGCATGTGTTCAAAAGCCCCAACACTGTAACCCGTTATCGCAATACTGTTCTAGCCAAACGTTGTTTAAGGGAGCGAGGAATTGAAATGAATTATAATGGAGCACATTTGACAAGGACACATGGTAGAAATTCATGGAACAGCCTGAAAAATGTGATTGTACCCATCGTCCAAGAGTTTTATGCAAATGCCATTGAGAGGACTGGATACAATGTGTATGTGTGTAGGAAGCAAATTTCTTTCAATCCTATTGTGATTAACTGATTTTACAAGCAACGCAATATTGGTGAATGTGAATATTACTGATACAAGTAGAATCTAAATTTTGATGACATCCTCACCTATCTCACTCTAACGAGTACTTAATGGGGTTCTTCCAGAGCTAATAGAAGGGAGGCTAGCATGTTTCCGACTTTAATAATGAGAGTTGAGTTACGGGCACTGAACCTTTTTTTATGTGCTAAAATGTTACCTAACTCTAATCATAGAGAGGTTTCAAAGGAGAGGGCCACTCGTTTATATGCATTCAAGCAAGGGATGTCAATAAACATGGGGCAGTTAATTGCGAACAATATCATTCATTGCGTTTGAGCTAAGACTACTGGAGGACTCCTACATCCATCTCTTTTCACATCTCTTTGTTGAGCTATTGGGGTAGTTATGGATGCAACTGAGAAGCGATCACCACCTTGGCCTATCATTGATATGTGGTTCTTCAAGACACATGAGCAGGCACACGTGAATGCTACCATGAGACAACAGCTCCAGCAATAGCCACCGCCTCCATCTTGCCCATTGACCATTTCACAACGGCTAGATCGTTTTGAGCATCAGCTTTAGAAGACTCGACGCGAGCTCACTTTGGTTCGCCACAATGTCGCTTATGTCAAGCAAGTGGCCACATATATGATTAAGACCCAGCAAGCATTTCAGCAGTTCTTCATTAGTCAGGACGCTTCTTTAAGCCTATTTCCCCCTCCATCGCTCTTTGCTGAGGATAAGCGACAACCCACTAAAAAGCTTCCCCAGGATCCATCAATCGATGCGAAGGATGATGCTACTAGGGCAGTTGATTTTGTCTACACTAGTATGCCTGATGATAATCTTGGTGCTTACCTTGGTGACATTTTGGAGATGATCTTTAGGATGATCAGGATCCGAGAAACTCTTGAGTTTTCAGGGAAGTTTTCTTATTTCTCTCTTTCTTTGTTTTTGTGCACATTGAGTGCATTGTCATTCTCAAGTTTAGTGGTGTATTACTTTATTTTTCTTAATGGTTGTTTGTTTTTGTGTGTTTTGCACATAGTGTGTGTGTGTTTTTTTTTTTAAATTTGCTTGCACTGTGATGGTCAATGATAGGATGATGATCGCTTAACATGGATAATTCTTAGAAATTTAAAAATTTTGCATGCAATCTATGGGTTTGCTTTCATTGATAGTTTTGTCTTATTTTCAATTCCTTGAACATCATTTAAGCACATCAAGTCATGATCATCGAAATTGATTACTGATTCAAAGAAAGCTTATGTAATATAAATATTTCATTAGACTTTAAAAAGATTTTAGAACTTGTTTAATTGTTGCTTCAGATGAAATCATAGATAACTAAACATTAGGAAAATGATGTAGGTCATCTTTGGATCGTTTGTACCTTTCAAGCTAACCCATGAATTTAAATTGATCCCTAGTTGTCCCCTTTGAGCTTATTTTAGCCTTGTTCTTTCTTAACTTAGAAATTTATCCCAGCCACATTTGAAATACATCTAAACAGTGTCCCTTACTCATGAGCATGTACAACTTTCAAAACTTTTTAGTGTTTTACATTAATAAGGGTGCATAAGGGAGGATGGGAGGTGTTTTGATAATATGTATCACTGTTGGATATGTAGTTGGTGCAATTTTAGTTTAGTGTAGTTTCAATTCTTTTCTATTCTTTTCTCTCATTTTAATAAAATATGAATAAGTTGGTTTTGTAGCCTTTTTAGTTTAAGCAAATGAGCTCTTACGAATGTCTTGACATCCAGCACCCTAAGATCAACTGGCTTAGCCGTTACTAGCCAAAAGCTTGTTACACAAACTAAAAAGAAAACTTAAAGGAATCAACATTGCACTATCAAGTTGAAAAAAAAAAGGAAAAAAAAGAGAGAGAATCTTGCAAAAGAATTTAGAATATAGGGTTATATGCATATTTGCAGAAATAATGAGTGGGTGTCAAAACTAAAAAAAGGGAAGTGAGTCTAGTTCAAGCTTGATGAAGTTATAATGAGAACATTGATTGATGAGGGTTGAATTTCTTTGGAGATCTAAGAGATTTTATATGCTTAATGAGTAAATTGACTGAAAAATTTGACTCTTGCCATACCCTCATTACATTAGCCATACATTATAAGCTTTGAAAAGTCCTATTTGATCTTTATGTTGAGCTTGTCTATATTAGTGAAGAGTAGAATGACTAGCAAGCTTATAGAGTATCAGTTTTCATACAACATATATATTAAACAAGTACTATTTGATCCTTGCTGTTGAGCTTGCCTATATTTCGTTGCATAATCTCATTTGAATTACAATAAATGATTTGCAAATGACTCAACACACACACACTTGGGGGATTGGAAATGGACTTGACCAACAATTTTTAGTAAGAATCCTAGATGATTTGCAAGTTTGAAATTTCTTTTGAGCTATAAATGATACAATTTTTAAGGCCAATCACAGTGTTAAAGCATAATCTAAATTTTGAATGAATAACTTTTGATTCAATTATGCTTGTTTTCTTTAATTTTTTATTCTTCTTGCTTTGTTCGAGGACTAGCAAAAGTTTAAGCTTGGGGGCATTTGTTAGTTGAATTTTATTCACTAATTCAATAACCTTAAATTTAATTTTTGATTAGTTTTTAAGTAAACTAAGAGGGAAATAATGTGCTAATTAAGTTAAATGTAGATTTTTGGAATCAAATTTGATTTATGATAAAGCATAGCATAAATAGGAGTTAAAGGGCTTAAAGAAGAAAACCTTAGGATTTTAGAACCAGAGAAAGGGCACTTTTACGCAAGATGTGTAGCACCACGGCACAAGTTCCAAGAAAACATATGAAAAAAAAAAAGGTTTGAGATGCGGCGCTCCTGCGCAACTCCAGTCGTGCTCCTACATGAGTTTGTATCTAGAAAAATTCAGAAATCCTATTTCAGTTAAGATTAGGGTTCCTTCTCATTAAAAGTATAAAGATGCATATTTTAGGTCTTTTCTAGGGTAAGAAAAGACGTCATTTGAGGTGCTTTGAAGGCAAGAAAGCAGATTGCAACTCTTGGAGACGCAAATCAAGATTGAGTCTTCAAGGAATCTTCAAAATTGCTAGCTCTTTCTTCCTTTTTTATACTCAATGATTTCAATTCAATTTTATGTTGTTTTTCGTTACATTGTGAACTAAATTCTTTTTCTAGGGTTAGGATGTAGCCATGTTTGATACTCTAATTATTTCAATTCAATATATTGATGTTTATTCAATCCTTGTTGAGTGAATTATTCATATGTTTAATACTTGCTATTGTCTTGCCAACTATTGCATGAATTGAGATATAAATTAGACTGAGAAGTTGATTTATATTAGCTCTTGAATAATTTGCCATGATTTCACTTGAGATATGATTTCACTTGAGATAGAGATATGATTGTGAGTTATGCAACTGTGTATGATTTCTTATGCTTAATGGATAATTATAGGTTGTTAGATGAGACAGCGATATGATTCTCCCTATAATTATACATTATTATTATTTGGGAAAGAATAACAAATACTTAACAAAAACTGGATGTCAACAAGATGACAAACATTAGTTAAATTGGATTGAAATAATAGAGTGGATAACTTAGATGAACCTTGATACCCTAGATTTTAATTCATTGGATTCTTCTCATTGTAATTCAAACATTAGTTAGTAGTGTTAATTCTTATTCAGTTATTTAGTTAGTTAATTCTTTTTAAATTTGTCATTAAAATTTCATTATTTAAATAAACTCAGAGTTAGATTAAGTTTAGTAGTTAATAACCAATCCTTGTGGGAATGATGCTCATTCATCATTATATTACTTGTTACGATTATAGGCACTTGCAGATTTTGCATAACAGAACACCTGAAAATGAGGTGCACGTGAGAGTAAGTGCTCAAGCATTTTCAAAGATGATAAAGTTGAGATTGCCTAAAATTAGTAATGTGCAACTTTTTCAGGGACTCGAAAACCTTCCAAACAAATTAAGTTTACTTGAGTGGCATGGATATTCTTTAGAATCACTGCCATCAAGTTCGAAATTGGAAAAAATTGTTATACTTATAATGCAATATAGTCACATCAAACAACTGTGGAAGGGAATAAGAGTAAGATTCATTTAATCATATATTTATATATTCTTTTTTTTTTAATTAATGAATATTTATTGATAATGTTTTACATTCATAATGTGGTAAATTAAAAAAAAAGTAAAATTTTGTTTCTTTTTTCACATTCAACAGCCTTTAAACGAGTTTAAAGTTGTTAATCTTAGTCACTCCAAGAAGCAAGCTTAGAATGACACCAGATTTCTCCAAGGTCCCCAATCTTGAAGAGCTTATTCTTGAAGGATGTACAAAACTCTATTAGATTCATCCATCTTTGCTAGTTCGCAAAAAGCTTATGTTGTTGAATATGAAAGATTAAACAAGTCTTACAACTCTTCCAAGTGAGATTGCTATGGAGTCCTTGGTAAAACTTGTTCTTTCTGGGTACTTGAAACTTAAAAAGTTTCCAAAGATTGTGCATAGTATGCAATGTCTTTTAGAGCTTTTTCTCGACAAACTCCTATTACAGAGCTATCATACCAATTGAACTTTTACCTGGACTTGTTTTGTTGAGTTTGGCAAGCGTCTAGTGAGACTTCTAAATAATATAAAGAGTTCAAACTCTCTTAAAACTCTCAAACTCTCGGATTGTTGTAGATCTAAAAATCTGCGAGAGAATATAAATGCAACGGAAAGTTTGGAGGAGCTTGATATATGTGGAACAACTTTAAAACTATCAATGTTAGTTTATGTTCTTTAAGTCATTTGAATCTAAGCTATTGTGATCTAGAGATAATTCCTTATGACATTGGGAGCTTAACTTCATTACGGTACTTACTTCTAGCGGGGAACAATTTTGTCTCACTACCTGCAAGCATCAATCATCTTCCTAAGCTTGTATCTCTATTTTTGGACAATTTCAAGAGGCTTCAATCAATGCCAGATGTTACAGCCCACCAATTTTGCTTGCCAGAGTGGCCCAAGTGTGCACAAGGCTTGGCCTAGTTTCTAGAAAGCTTGCAAGTCCAAGCCCATTTTCTAGAATTCTCTAGCAAGCCCATGTGCTAGAAAGTCCCATGTAAATATCTATGGAAATATCTAGATATTTTAGATGATAATTCTAGATAACAAATTTAGACCATCGGATATAATAAATCTTGGTCGTCCATTTAGGAGGTGGATTACTATAAATACCCCTCCAAGCTTCATCTATAGGCCAAGTTATAACCAAGCAATTGTAAAGAGTTATTGTGTAATAAAAAGCTTTCCTTCTTAAAACAACTCTAGTCTCCATCTTCCATCACTTCTCTGCTTTGCCTAAAAGCTCTTTAGCTCAACAATCCAAGCCTCTCAAGCTTTTACTTGAGTGAAGCAAGTCAACAACAAGGTTTACTTAGCAACTTTGAGTTCGAGTTATCTAAGTGTCATACAAGCGTGCTACGCAAATAGAAAGCTCATTACAGTTGGTATCAGAGCACGGTTCGAGCATAAGAGCATCATGACATCTGACATTTAAGTGACTATGGAGGAGCAAGTTCGTGGATGAGAGGAACAACCTCTGCCACAACCTCGCCCATGAGGCAAGTGTGGCAAGTCCAAAGCTCCACCAACGGAAGCCTTGGAGCCTCATGTTGCTAGCATTAAGCAAGCTATCTCGGGGTGGACAATGTTACTGAGGGCCTAAATGGCCCTCTTGATAGCCTAGACACAGACTATGGGGAGATCACTCAAGCCACAAAGTCCAGCATTCTCAAGTTTAGCAAGTCCTATAAAGAGGAGCTTCATAACCTTACACGAGAAATCCACAACTTGCAAACCTTTGTGGAGCACAAGTTGCGGCCAATCCATGCGGAAGTGGAGGAAACTCATACGGAATGGGAAAAGCATCGATGTGACCATGCTAGACCATCCTACATAAGCGCTAGTTGGCTAAGCAATATGCAAGTGCCTACTCCTGCAACCTACCATGGCACCCGTAATGCCACAGTGATTAAAAACTTCTTGTTCAGCCTTGAGCAATACTTCGAGGCCAAAGATGTATATGATGATGCTTCGAGAATCGGTATTGCGCCCACATTCCTGCGGGATGTAGCCCAGTTATGGTGGCGTCGTCGAAAGCATGACGATGCAAGCAAGGGCATTTGTTCTCTCAACACATGGGAGGACTTTAAAAGGGGGCTTTAGAAGCACTTATCCACAAGCAATGCCGAGAAAGAGGCAAGGGGCCCCTTAGTCGATTGAAGCAAAGCGGCACCATCCGAGATTATATCAAAGAGTTCATGACAATCATCTTGGAGATCGAGGATATGTCTGACAAAGATTCCCTCTTCTGCTTCCTTGACGGGCTCAAGGATTGGGCGAGGGTCGAGCTTGAAAGGCGTGGTATGCAAAACCTTGACGAAGCTATAGTCACGATCGAGTCCCTCAAGGATTATGCATCCCAATCCAAGGATAGGAAAGCCAATCACGGTAAAGGTAGGGGAGAGAGGAGCATCAAGAAAGGTCATGACCAAAAAGAAAGATGTGCAAGCAAGTTTTCTGGAGGCGACAAGCATGACAAGCCAAGTAAAGGTAAGTCCGATGCCCTTAAGCTTAAGAGCCCTTGTTTTATTTGTGATGGCCCTCATTGGATGCGTGATTCCCAAATAGGAAGACACTCAACACCCTAACCACTTAACATGAAGGCATACATAATGAGGAGCCACAAGCGGAGATAGGTTCTTTTTGCATAATTGGCATGCTCAAAAGACCCACACATGCTAAAAAGGGTCTAATGTACGTAAATGCCATAATCAATAGGAAGAGTGTGCGGGCGATATTTGATACAGGAGCCACGCACAACTTCATTTCTATGGAAGAGGCCAAACGGTTAGACCTCAAATATACCAATGGATGAGGCACCATCAAGGTGGTAAACTCACCCGCCAAAGCAATATTAGGATTATCCAAGGTGACACCAGTGCAATTGGGTACATGGAGCGAAAAACTTGATTTCTCTATCGTTCCCATGGATGATTTTCAAGTCCATACTTTCTCCATACTAGCCTCTAACTCCCTTAGCATCCTCAATGGGAGTCAATCATGCATGGCCATGATGAAATGTGTAGCAAAGGTTGAGATAAAAATACTATCCATACTACAATTCAAATAAGGAATGAAAAAGGATCCAAGTTTCCTTGCCACCGTTCGGGAGCTAAATGATGAAGAGGACATCGCCATTTCCAAGAACCCAATGCCAAGACAATTCCAGGCCATCCTTGAGGAATACAAGGATGTCATGCCCCAAAAGATCCCAAAGAAGTTGTTGTCACGACGAGAGGTGGACCACCAAATCGAATTAGAGCCTAGTGCCAAGCCTCTAGCCATGGTGCCGTACTACATGGTGCCACCTTAGCTTGCAGAGTTGAAGAACCAACTCCAAGACTTACCCGATGCGGGATATATTCAGCCCTCGAAAGCTACATGTGGTACACCCATTCTCTTCCAAAGAAGAAGGATGGATCCCTCCGCATGTGTATCAACTACCGAGCATTCAACAAGATCACCATCAAGAACAGAGACCTGATACCTTTAATTACAGAGTTATTTGATCAACTTGAGAGGGCCCGCTACTTTACAAAGCTTGATTTGAGACCAAGGTACTACCAAGTGCGCATTGCAAAGGGTGATGAACCGAAGATGGCGTGTGTAACAAGGTATGGTGCTTTCAAACTTTTAATCATGCCATAGTGGTATATAGCACCACCCTTGAGCAGCATGTTCAACATCTTAAGCAAGTATTCCAAATGCTTCGCAAAATGAACTCTATGTCAAGAAAGAAAAATCTTCCTTTGCTCAAAAAGAAGTAGAGTTCCTTGGTCACCGACTACCGCATGGGAGACTAATGATGGATCAAGTAAAGGTGAAGGCCATTCAAGAATGGGAACCTCTCATAAAGGTACCGGAGCTACGCTATTTTCTTAGATTGGTAAACTATTATCGACGATTCATCAAGTAATACTCCCCTAAGACAACCCCTCTTACTGATCTACTTAAGAAGAACAATACAAGGCACTGGTCTGAAAAGTGCCAAAGCGCGTTTGAATAACTAAAAAAGGCGGTTATGGAAGAACCCATATTGGTGCTATCAGACCATGCAAAACCCTTTGAGTTGCACATGAATGCCTCAGACTTCACTATTAGAGGAGTTCTTATGCAAGAAGGACATCCAGTTGCATATGAGAGCCGTGAGCTAAATGAGACAGAGCATTGATACGCGGTCTTAGAAAAGGAACCATTATTCATTGTCTACAGGTTTGGAGACATTACTTGCCTGGCTCGCATTTTGTCATCAAGACCGACAAAATGGCCACAAGCTATTTCCAAATACAAAAGCAGCTAAGCCCCAAGCAAGCTCAATGGCAAGACTTCTTAGCCGAGTTTAACTACCGGCTTGAGTACAAACAGAGCAAGGCGAATGTTATGGCCGACTTGCTAAGTCATAAAGCAAAGCTTGTAACCTTAAGCATGAGTCAACCCCAAGGCATGCTAATCGACCGCACCAAAGACGACCTAGATCACGACCCCACAGCAAAGAACCTCCTAAAGTTGGCCAATGAGGGGAAGACATGATGGTTTTGGCATGATGAAGGCATGGGAGCCTACGAAGAGAGATCATCAAGGAATGCCATGATTCCAAGTGGGCCGGTCATCCATGTATGGCACAAACTCTTGCACTCGTACAAAACTCCTATTATTGTCCTCAAATGCCAGAGGATGTGGAAAGCTATGTGAGAACTTTCCTTGTGTGCCAATAAGACAAGGTCGAGCACTAACACCCGGCGGGCTAGCTAAAACCCTTGCCAATTGCAGAAAGGCCATGGCAAAATGTCTTAATGGATTTCATTGTGGCCTTACCAAAATTCGAGGGGTGTGGAAGCATCATGGTGGTGGTCGATCGATTCAGTAAGTATACCACCTTCATACCCATTTTTGTGGATTGCACCGCGGATGAAATCGCTTGAGCATTCCTCAAGCACGTTGTGAAACTATGAGGAGTTTCGCAAAACATTGTGAGCGACCATGATCCTTGCTTTATAGGGCGGTTTTGGAAGGAGCTCTTCAAGCTATTGGGGATCGACTTTAGCTTCTCAACAAGCTTCCACACCTAAACCAATGGGCAAATCGAGCGCATCAATGTCTTACTTGAGCTATACTTGAGGCATTATGTGAGCGCTTACTAACAAGATATTGCCCAATTCTTATATAACCTACAAAGAAGCGAGGCAACGGGCAAGAGTTCATTTTAGATCATGATTGGACAACAACTAATGACTCCACACGCCATTGCCTCAACATACAAAGGAAAGAGCCTCGTAGCCTAGAAGCTCGCAAGGGAGTGGCATGAGCGAGCCAATCTTACTAGGGCAAGCTTGGACAAGGCCGCTAAAAGAATGAAGAAATGGTAGGACACAAGGAGACGTCACCTCACATTTTAAGAAAGGGAATTGGTACTTATCAAGATGCTACCCCAACAATTCAAATCACTTCACAAAGTCCACAACGGGTTAGTAAGAAAATATGAAGGCCCCTTCCCAATCATCAAGCTAGTGGGCGAAGTCTCCTACCAAGGTCAACTACCCCTAACCTCAAGATCCATTCGGTCTTCCATGTGAGCTTCATAAAGTCCTATCACAAGGACAACGAAGATCCAAGCTGAAGCGAGTCCAAGAGAGCACCTACAGTCGTCATCACCGTATTCAATAAGGACATAGAGTGCATCATTGCGGATCGAGTGATTCGAAGGAGGGGAGTTCCATCATACACCGAATAATTAGTAAAATGAAAAACCCTTCTGGATAGTAAGGCTAGTTGGGAACGCGAAGACAACTTGTGGCAATTTGGGAAGCACATCAAACGCTACAAGGGCGAGAACATGTCAAGGACATCGCGAAGTTAGGTGGGGGAGGATGTTACAGCCCACCCAATTTGCTTCTTAGACTACCTAAATGTGCACAAGGCTTGACCTAGTTTATAGAAAGCTTGCAAGTCCAAGCCCATTCTCTAGAATTCTCTAGTAAGCCCACGTGCTAGAAAGTCCCATGTAAATATCTATATATTTTATATGATGATTCTAGAAAACAAATTTAAACCGTCAGATGTAATAAATCTTGGTTGTCCATTTAGGAGGTGGATTACTATAAATACCCCTCCAAGCTTCATTTGTAGGCCAAGTTATGACCAAGCAATTGTAAAGAGTTCTTGTGTAATAAAAACTTTCCTTCTTAAAGCAACTTTAGTCTCCATCTTCCATCACTTCTCTACTTTGCCTAAAAGCTCTTTAGCGCAACGATCCGAGCCTCTCAAGCTTTTACTTGAGTGATGCAAGCCAACAACAAGGCTTACTTAGCAACTTTTGAATTCGAGTTGTCTAAGCGTCGCACGAGCGTGCTACGCAAACACTAAGCTTGTGACGAAAGCTTCCATCCAGTGTAAAACATTTTGGACTTCGATATTGTACCTCACTAGAAACGTAATGCTCATTAATTTTTTTTAACTTAAGCCTAGCCCACTATGTTAGCAAACCAGCCCAATGTTTTAGCCCAGCCCTTAAGCCATTTTTTTTTCATTTTTTTCATGCAATTATATAAAGAAATAATTAAGAATTATTAGAAACAAAAATCTAGCAGGGAAGGCAGAGGGGGAGACGTGAGAGAAGAAGGAGAAGGGCAAGAGAAGGCTTGATTTTCAAGAAGAATTTGTAGAAATTGAGGTAAATTATTCATTTCCTAGCTTAATTAGATTGTATAATTTTAATTCTATCTCTAAATCAATATTGGGAGGAGGTTATTTGATATTTATAGATGTAATAGAGAGAGAGACTAGCGAGAGAAATGAGATTTCCATGCTTATTTAGGCTTCAATTTCTTGTATTTTAAAGGAATTGAAGTTTTGATGATAATTATGAAAAAATAGGTTTCTATGAACAGTATAGATTTCGAAAATTATAACAGTCTGTTGGATTTGAATCTGATTTTGAAATTATTATATCTCAAAATAGACGTCCTAAGGATTTGTTTAAAATTGGATTCACAGAAAAATGTGGAGTATGCAATTTATTACGAATTTTCGAAGTTTACTATTTACCCCTGGAAATTTAGTTTTTCCGCAGAAAATCAGTTTTGGGCAAGTTAATTGAGTTATCTAGAAGTCTTCAAAAAATTATGAAATTTGGGATATGAGTTTGTATATATGTTTAGTTTAAAACTGGAGATTTTTGTGAATTTACGAATTTAGTACAAATTATCATGTATTTTGGAATAGGGAGAAGTCAGTTCTGGAAATGAATTTATAGAATTTGTGTATCTGGAAAAAATGAAGGATTTGAGGTATCTAATGAGCATATAATGCTATGAAATTTTATATGGTATTATAAATGTATGTGTAGAAGATGTTTATAAAATATTAGACCATCTAGATGAGTCAATTAATTATTAAAAATCGGAGAACCAGAATTGATCTGTTTACGAAGTGTGGAAATGGAGTTAATTAGGAGAATTAGTATGTTATTGGTGAGACTGGGGTTTTGTGCTATTAAAGAATTTTATTTGGCTTTTCTCTTAGGTGAGACTGCGGTTCCTAATATATACCGGGATTCGATCACGGAAGGGGTTGCCACACAAGTTGATCCACGAGATTGTGAGTGAGAAAAATATTATTTTTACCAACAATTGAACAATAAATTATAAATTTCTATTTTTTTATAATTGTTAGCAAAACTTTATTATGTTAGTAAATAAATATTCCATTATTCTAGTATGAAGCATATTTTATAGTTTATCAAATTTTGTCTATGCAGTTATCGGAAATGATTGTTTAATGTTTTAGAGATTTAAAACTAAATAATTGAATTTTTATGTTTTACTAAGATAGTACCCAATTCATTCAGATAGTAAAATTATAGAGGTCTTTGAGACCCATTCAGGCACACATAGAGGCTTTGAGTCGTGTGATCTGGATGTTTAGCCCTTTGGGGACAGCTCTGCACATGCGTAGGATCAGTATAGTGATATCTTGGCCTGAGCGATCCTAGCCCCGCCAGGTCATGATCAGCAGATTAGTTTGGGTACTTGATTAGTGAAACTGTAATGACTTAGAAATTTAAATTATGAAATGAGTTTTATGAGATTTAGAAACTTAATATTTTTATCATGTTGAATGTTGAATGCAAGTAGAAATGCTTTAGAAGATTTTTATATTCAAATTTAGATTTTTTTGAAAGGCATAGATATTATTGAAAGAATTGCTTCCTCATTTTTGTATCTTTTCTAAGTAGTTTTCTTATTAATGTTAGTAAAGCATAATTTTTAATTAATTTATTATTATGATATAGTATTTTATTTTATGCAAATTTTTATCTATTTTAATGACTCTATCCCACTCACTGAGGTTATACTCACCCTATTTTCTTTTCTTTAAAAAACCCCTTTTTCCCCAGGAGATTGTAGTGTTTAGTCGGAACGCCAGTAGCTGCTTGAGGTTGACCATTTGATGATGTTTTGAGAGCTTTCTTTTTGATATTTTATTGTATTATTGTAGATGGTTTTCTTGCATATGTAAATATTTTGATATCGTATATGTATCAAAGATTTGTTTTAGTTTCTTTTAGACATTTTTGTTTATTCATCATGCTTCAGTTTTTAAACTTATATAAAAATTTTAATTGTAAACTTTTTGAATCATAATTAATCACATTAGGCCGGAAGTCATATTTTATTTTAAAGACTATTTTGAAGATACAATTATTTTAACAGAGGACTTAAGGTCCCGAAAAGGAAGTTAGTGGTTATATAAATATTTTGGAAGTATTGAATTTTGTGTACTTGGCAAGGAGGTTAGTCCAAAATGCAGGGGAGACTCTACCAAAATTTTCGTAAATTTGCATATTTTAAGAAGTTAAATTTTGTTAGTACAGTTTTAGGCACGATTCGCCTGTGTTAGCTAGGGGCAGGTCGTGTCAAATTGGTATCGGAGCATGGTTTTTTAAAATTTTGTTACCTCTCTCATGTTTGCATATACATGGTTTTGTAATGATAAAAGAAGCGTTATATTTTGTATGCATCATCATGAGCCAACATACAGGCAGACCTCGCACTAGAGGTAGGGGCGGACTGAACCAAACTGCAAATTCTTCACCACCACCACCACTTGAAGGTGAAGGGGAAAATGAACATAGTCGTGGAGAGGAAAGACAGTCAAATGCGAGAGGAAATGAGAATAGGAACCACCGTGACCCTCCTATCATTATACACTCAGTAGATGCACTAGCCCAGCTTGTTGCTACTGTTACTCAAAATCAAAGGCATGTTAGGGAAGAGAACACTATTGAGCGGGTTAGGATGTTAGGTGGTCAAAGCTTTGATGGTAATGTTGATCCTCCTAGTGTAGAGGCTTGGTTAAGCAAGCTAGAGCGTATCTTTGGAGTTATGGGGTGTATTGATGAGCAGAAGTTGCTTTTTGCTACATTTTTATTGGAGGATGGAACATACCACTGGTGGGAGTCAGTTCAACGTCATCATCCATCACAAGAAGTTATTACTTGGGCTTTGTTCAAAAAGGAGTTCTTTGACCACTACTTTCCTGCTATGTACAAAGATATCAAGCGTAGTGAGTTCTTGAGACTAGTTCAAGGGTCCAGATCAGTGGAGGAGTATGAGAAGAAATTTTTAGAGCTCTCCAGATTTGCTCCTTCTATTGTGGCTAATGAGGAGGAAAGGTGTAAAAAGTTTGAAGAAGGATTACGTAGAGAAATCAGAGTTGTACTTGCTGCCAACAATTATGGTGACTTTGGTAAGTTAGTCCAAGCTGTTATGAAAGTTGAGAGAAATTTGGGGGATGCTAACCGAGCTGATTCAAGTCATAAACGTCAGCAGAGTTGGCCAGTTGATAGTAGTAGCTACCGACCAAATAAGAGAGGGGGCAGTTATTCAGCTTATTATGATAGTTATAAGAGTACTCAGAGACAGGGTCCACCAGAGAGGCAAAAACAAAGTTCTAGCAGCGAGCTATGCAACAATCTATGGGAAGTAATTCTAGAGATCAGCAGATTAGTAGAAAGGGGAGCAGACAACATGATGATCAATCCAGAATGACTCCATTCCCATTATGTGAGACTTATGGCAAGCTTCATGAGGGAGAGTGTCGGTTTGGTAGACCTGGTTGTTATCATTGTGGTCAGAAAGGACATATCAAGAAATTTTGTCCTACTTTAACTCAAGATAGCAGTTTTATTCAGAAAGATAGAGGACCAGGAAGGCTTCAAATCAGGACATCTACTTCTTCAGCTAGAAACCAGACGAATACCTCAAGAAATAGTAATAATCAACAAGGTAGTTAGCCAGTTCGATAGGCACGAGTTTTTGCCATGACTCAGCAGCAGGCACAGGCTACGCCAGAGGTAGTTACTGGTACGTTGACTATCTTTGGTCGTGAGGCCCATATTTTGATTGATCCTGGATCCACCCATTCCTTTGTTTCATGTATGTTTGCTATGTATGCTGATAGAGATTTGAAACCATTGAAATGTAATTTAGCAGTAGCCACACCTATTGGGGATTCCATCTTGGTAGGAAATGTTCTTAAGGATTGCGTTGTGAAGGTAGGGAATCATGATCTATTAGCAAACTTAATTCTTTTAGATATCCAAGACTTCGATGTGATATTGGGAATGGATTGGCTTACAACTCACCATGCATATGTAGATTGATTCAAGAAGGAGGTGATGTTTAGAAAACTTGAAACACCTGAATTTATTTTCTATGGAGATCGACGAATCCTCTCTACTTGCATAATATCTGCCCTTGAAGCTAAACGATTATTTAAAAAGGGATGTTCAGCCTACCTAGCTCATGTGATTGACACTTCAATGGGTGAAGCAAAGATAGAAGATATTCCTATTGTACAAGATTTCCCAGATGTGTTCCCAGAAGATTTACCCGGCTTACCACCAGATAGGGAGGTTGAATTCATAATCGACCTAGCTCCAGGCACAACCCCTATTTTCATGGCACCATACAGAATGGCTCCAGCAGAGTTAAAAGAGTTAAAAGTTCAATTACAAGAGCTAGTTGATAAGGGTTTTATTAGACCTAGTGTTTCACCATGGGGAGCACCGGTCTTGTTTGTTAAAAAGAAGGATGGAACGATGCAGTTATGCATAGACTATCGACAGTTGAACAAGGTGACAATCCGCAACAAGTATCCTCTTCCTCGTATTGATGATTTGTTTGATCAGTTGCAAGGTGCAAGGGTTTTCTCCAAGATAGATTTGCGCTCAGGTTACCATCAACTCAATATTAGAGAGGCCGATGTACCTAAGACTACTTTCAGAACTCGTTATGGGCACTATGAATTTCTTGTAATGCCATTTGGGTTGACTAATGCTCCAGCAGCTTTTATGGACCTCATGAATCGAGTATTTTATCCTTATTTGGATCGCTTTGTTATCGTGTTTATTGATGACATATTAGTGTATTCGCGAGACAAGGAGGAGCATACAGAGCATTTGAAAATAGTTTTGCAGACCTTGAAGGAGAAACAACTTTATGCCAAATTCAGCAAATGCCAGTTTTGGCTGGACAAAGTTATGTTTTTAGGACATGTGATATCAGCTGAAGGGGTGTATGTAGATCCTCAGAAGATAGAAGCTATTATTAAATGGGAGAGACCCACTAATGTAACAGAAGTCAGAAGTTTTCTTGGCTTGGTAGGTTATTATAGGAGATTTATTGAGAATTTTTTCAGAATTTTTGTTCCATTAACACGGTTGACTCGTAAGGAGGTGAAGTTTGAGTGGACTGATGCTTGTGAGCAGTGTTTTCAAGAGCTCAAAACATGATTAACTTCTGCACCCATACTTACTCTTCCATCCGGTAACGAGGGGTTCGTGATTTATAGTGATGCCTCTAGACAGGGGTTAGGTTGTGTTTTGATGCAATACGGGAAGGTGATAGCTTATACTTCAAGACAACTAAAGAAGCATGAACAAAATTATCCTACCCATGACTTAGAATTGGCAACAATTGTATTTGCACTCAAGACTTGGCGACATTACTTGTATGGGGCAACATGTCAAATTTATACAGATCACAAGAGCCTCAAGTATTTATTCACTCAAAAAGAATTGAATCTTAGGCAGAAAAGATGGATTGAGCGTATCAAGGATTATGACTACACAATTGACTATCACCCAGGTAAAGCAAATATAGTAGCAGATGCACTCAGCCAGAAGTCCTCGAGCTTTATAGCCTATTTGAAGGTGACATATCTACCTTTATTGATTGAATTGAGGTCTTTGGGAATTGAGCTAACAATAAATGACTCAAATGTGCTACTAGCCAATTTCCATGTTAGACCTACTTTAATTAATAAAGTTAGAGATGCACAAGTACAAGATCCTCAGTTAATGAAACTGATAGAAGAAGTGAAGAAAGGTTTACGATCAGACTTTGTGGTTAGAGATGATGGAGCATTAGTTATGGTAAATAGACTTTGTGTGCCCAACATTGAAGAATTAAAGAAAGAGATTATGGAAGAAGCTCACTTTCCAGCCTATGTAATGCATCCAGGAAGTACTAAGATGTATCGTAATCTGAGAGAACATTATTGGTGGCAAGGTATGAAGCGAGAAATTGCAGAATTTGTGTCTCGGTGTTTAGTTTGCCAACAAATCAAAGCTGAGCACCAGAAACCTGCGGGACTCTCTCAACCACTTCCTATTCCTGAATGGAAATGGGAACACATTACCATGGATTTTGTGGTAGGACTTCCACGTACTATGGCTAGTCATGATGGTATTTGGGTAGTGGTAGATCGTCTTACAGAATCTGCACACTTTTTACCTGTCAAGGCTACTTATTCATTGAATAGGCTAGCTAGTATTTATGTAGCAAAGATAGTCTGTCTTCATGGTGCACCTGTTTCAATAATATCAGATAGAGATCCACGTTTCACTTCCAGATTTTGGCCTAGCTTGCAAAAAGCTTTAGGCACAAAATTGAATTTCAGCACAGCTTTCCACCCACAAACAGATGGTCAATCTGAGCGTACCATTCAAACTCTTAAAGACATGCTTCGATCTTGTGTATTAGAGTTTAAAGGCAATTGGGATGTTTATTTGCCTTTAATGGAATTTGCTTATAATAATAGTTACCAATCCAGTATTGAAATGGCACCTAATGAGGCTCTATATGGGAGGAAATATAGAACACCAATATGTTGGGATGAAGTGGGTGAGAGGAGACTATTGGGACCAGAACTGGTACAGGATACAAATGAAAAGATAGTTATTATTAGAAACAAGATGAAGGCAGCACAAGATCGACAGAAGAGTTATGCTGATAAGCGCAAAAGAGATCTAGAGTTTCAAGTAGGAGATAAAGTATTTTTGAAGATATCTCCTTGGAAAGGTGTGCTTCGTTTTGGTAAACGGGGGAAACTAAGTCCACGTTACATTAGGCCTTACGAAATTATAGAGCGTGTGGGCACAGTTGCTTACCGTTTAGCTTTGCCTCCAGAATTGTCGAAAATACATAATGTGTTTCATGTCTCTATGCTCCACAAGTACGTGTATGATCCAAGCCATATCCTTCAACAGCCGCCAATTCAATTAAAATAAGACTTGACTTTTGAAGAAGAACCATTAGAGATCATAGAATGGAAACAGCAAGTACTTCATGCCAAGACTATTCCCTTAGTTAAGGTATGGTGGCGAAATCACTCGAAGGAAGAAGCTATGTGGGAGCGAGAAGACGTTATGCGAGCTCAATATCCACATCTTTTTCTCTCAGGTCAGTAATTTCGAGGACGAAAATTTTTTTAGGGGGATAGTATTGTAAAGCCCATTAATTTTTGTTAACTTAAGCCTAGCCAATTATGTTAGCAAACCAGCCGAATGTTTTAGCCCAGCCCTTAAGCCATTTTTTTTCATTTTTTTCATGCAATTATATATTGAAATAATTAGGAATTATTAGAAACAAAAATCTAGAAGGGAAGGCAGAGGAGAAGACGTGAGAGAAGAAGGAGAAGGGCAAGAGAAGGCTTGATTTTCAAGAAGAATTTGTAGAAATTGAGGTAAATTATTCATCTCCTAGCTTAATTAGATTTTATAATTTTAATTCTATCTCTAAATCAATATTGGGAGGAGGTTATTTGATATTTAGAGATGTAATAGAGAGAGAGACTAGAGAGAGAAATGAGATTTCCATGCTTATTTAGGCTTAAATTTCTTGTATTTTGAAGGAATTGAAGTTTTGATGATAATTATGGAAAATCAGGGTTTTGTGAACAGTATAAATTTTAAAAATTATAGTAGTCTGTTGGACTTGAATCTGATTCTGAAATTTTTATATGTTAAAATAGACATCCTAAGGATTTGTTTAAAATTTGATTCACTGAAAAATGTGGAGTATGCAATTTATTATGAATTTTCGAAGTTTACTGTTTACCCTTGGAAATTCAGTTTTTCTACAGAAAATCAGTTTTGGGCAAGTTAATTGAGTTATCTAGAGGTCTTCAAAAAATTATGAAATTTGGGATATGAGTTTGTATATATGTGTAGTTTAAAACTGAAGAGTTTTATGAATTTACAAATTTAGTACAAATTATCATGTATTTTGGAATAGGGAGACGTTAGTTCTGGAAATGAATTTACAGAATTTGTGTATTTTGAAAAAATGAAGGATTTGAGGTATCTAATGAGCATATAATGCTATGAAATTTTATATGGTATTAGATATGTATGTGTAGAAGATGTTTGCAAAATATTAGACCATTTGGATGAGTCAATTAATTATTAAAAATCAGAGAACCAGAATTGCTCTATTTACGAAGTGTGGAAATGGAGTTAATTAGGAGAATTAGTATGTTATTGGTGAGACTGGGGTTTTGTGCTATTAAAGAATTTTATTTGGCTTTTCCCTTAGGTGAGACTGCGGTTCCTAATACATACCGGGATTCGATCGCGGAAGAGGTTACCACACAAGTTGATCCACGAGATTGTGAGTGGGAAAAATACTATTTTTACCAACAATTGAACTATAAATTATAAATTTCTATTTTTTTATAATTGTTAGCAAAACTTTATTATGTTAGTAAATAGATATTCCTTTATTCTAGTATGAAGCATATTTTATAGTTTATCAAATTTTGTCTATGCAGTTATCGGAAATGATTGTTTAATGTTTTAGAGATTTAAAAGTAAAGAATTGAATTTTTATGTTTTACTAAGATAGTACCCAATTCATTCAGATAGTAAAATTATAGAGGTCTTTGAGACCCATTCAAGCACACATAGAGGCTTTGGGCCGTGTGATCTGGATGTTTAGCCCTTTTGGGGCAGCTCTACGCATAGGATCAGTATAGTGATATCTTGGCTTGAGCGATCCTAGCCCCGCCAGGTCATGATCAGTCAGATTAGTTTGGGTACTTGATTAGTGAAACTGTAATGACTTAGAAATTTAAATTATAAAATGAGTTTTATGAGATTTAGAAACTTAATATATTTATCATGTTAAATGTTGAATGCAAATAGAAATGCTTTAGAATATTTTTATATTCAAATTTAGATTTTTTTGAAAGGCATAGAAATTATTGAAAGAATTGCTTCCTCGTTTTTGTATCTTTTCTAAGTAGTTTTCTCATTAATGTTAGTAAAGCATAATTTTTAATTAATTTATTATTATGATATAGTATTTTATTTTATGCAAATTTTTATCTATTTTAATGACTCTATCCTACTCACTGAGGTTATACTCACCCTATTTTCTTTTCTTTAAAAAACCATTTTTTTCTCTAGGAGATTGCAGTGTTCAGTCGGAACACCAGTAGCTGCTTGAGGTTAGCCATTTGATGATGTTTTGAGAGCTTTCTTTTTGATATTTTATTGTATTATTGTAGATGGTTTTCTTGCATATGTAAATATTTTGATATCGTATATGTATCAAAGATTTGTTTTAGTTTCTTTTAGACATTTTTGTTTATTCACCATGCTTGAGTTTTTAAACTTATATAAAAATTTTAATTGTAAACTTTTTGAATCATAATTAATCACATTTGAGGCCGGAGGCCATATTTTCTTTTAAAGATTATTTTGGAGATACAATTATTTTAATAGAGGACTTAAGGTCCCGAAAAGGAAGTTAGTGGTTATATAAATATTTTGGAAGTGTTGAATTTTATGTACTTCGCAGGGAGGTTAGTCCAAAATGCAGGGGAGACTCTGCCAAAATTTTCGTAAATTTGCATATTTTAAAAAGTTAAATTTTCTTAGTACAGTTTTAGGTACGATTCGCCCATGTTAGCTAGGGGCGGGTCGTGTCAAGAAACATTACCGAGTACACTAAAATCACGTCCATTATGTTGGATTGATTGTGTGGGATGCTTCAATTTGCTTGACTACGATGGGACTACTGTGATATTTTTGCCGTTGAAGGTCTCTCTTCATCTCTATTTTGTATGTTAAACATTGGTTATCCAATATATGACTTTTTTTTCTACCTTGGTTTTACAGAGAGCACCTGACCGTGCACATAACAGTTTCTTTGACACTATTGTTCCTCGAAGTGAAATTCCATGAGTGGTTCAGCTATCAAAGTGAGGGTGCTTCAATAAAAGTAAAATGTAGTCGAGATTTGAAGTTAAAAGGGAGTTGCTTTTGTGCTATTTTTTTCCTACATAAATTCCATAAACATCATTCTATTCACCTTGGTTGTAGCGTGAATTCAAGCCCCTGTCATCATTTTGGTTGCCGTTTGGAGGGTAACTTCTGCCAAGGTTTGGTAGACCATCTTTCGCTTACGCATATCCCTCTTGACACCAATCGTAGGCGTGAGTCAAATGTCTGGTATAATTGTGAGCTTAAATTTAAATCAGTGTATGGGCCAGAGAATTGCGATCGAGGATTATTGGAGGTGAGGAGGTGCGGGTTCCGTCCAATATATGAAGAAGACGTGTACGAGTTCGACCAATGGAGTAGCTCTGTCTCTGGGAATTTGATTGAATTCCATGAACAAGATCCTATTGTACCAGAAATAGGAGTTGCCACAACCAACGCTTGCATTGCTGATAATTATGATGGGACATAAACTAGTGAAACTTGTTGGAGCCTTTGTGTATTGATGAAGGAATTGATTGGAAGATTTTTTTCAATTTAGTAATTAATGGCTTCAATTGTGGACTGGAGGAACTGCTGTTCTTTTTTTTTTTCCCTTCTTATTACATTTCAAAACAGAGCATGATGTTATGAAAATTTCAATGGTACATTATATATGTGTTTACTTTATTGCTGTAAATTTCAGATCCATTAAAAACTAAAAATGAAAGAAATAGCTTTGTTCTGTTTTGGAAGTAATATGAGCGAAGTTCAAGTTTAGATTTATATGGAGAACAGGAAAGCGATTCTTCTGGCCACGTGAAATGACAAGGATTGATAAGAGCCTGATCCATTATGAGAAGTAGAAGCATAAGCATAGAGGTTATGAAGAGAACAGTGAAGCGATCGATTTGAACCATTAGACATATTGTTTAAAGTTGTTTTACGTCTGAGAAATCAACGGGTGCATGTTAAATTATCAATGAGCGATCATATTTTCTATCTTTAATATCCCCTGGATTAGCATTTCAAAAAAATAATGTTATTACAAACATTTAATAGCCACTAGATGACCCTCTTAAAGGTCTGGCTAAATTCTTTGTTTGCTTGAAACTGCTCTAGTCATTTTGTGTTCTCTCATGAATAATATCATGCTATCAAAAAGCTAGCTATTCATCAACCGACAGAGAAACCTTAAAATATTACCCGTCCAACATAGAAGTTATCGTCATCAACCACGTGGAAAGCTCTAAAATTTGGACTGAAATTTGACAATATTAGTATACAGTTCTTTTTGTTATCAGCCTGCTCCAAATGTTGACTAATTAAACTAATAGTCTCTGGCCATCTGCTAAAATAAGTTCTTCTCCCAATTATATTACATGACATGGCCCCGTGAACCTTCACTAGCAAAGGAATCTTACCCAAATTTTGTAAGAGTTGCTCTGTTCAGAGGGAAGCATTTGGGATGTCATGGTGCTTGACTGCCTGCTAAATACCTAAATTTGATCACAACAATATTGTCTACCATTGTGATGCACCAAAATCTAGAATCAGGTCAAAATTCGATGAACGAAGTTTATTAAAAAAAGGAAAAAAAAAAGATAGAACAAGAAATATTATTGGATCATCATTCTGAATATCAGATAACAATAATAATTAATGATTGAGAGTAAAACTATGTACAAGTTCTACCGAACTCAAAGCAATGCAGTCACCAGGCCATATCGCGGTTCGCTCCACCAACGTCTTGATCCTTTGGCCCCCCGGAAGGAACTTTTATTTTTCATGTATTCAACTCTTCGACTGATTATGTATTAGACACTTCCACAAAATTATTCTTAAGCATTAAAAATAAATTATGATCGAGAAGATGGGAGACCGATGTACCAAACATGGACAACAAGGATCAGCCATAAGCAATTAAATATCCTTTCCCTGTCTCTCTCCAAATAGAAAATAAAGAAAAGAAGAAGATGATGATGGTGACAAAAATAAACTTCTCATGAAAAAGTTGCTAGTAAAAAGAACAATAACAAGATAAGAATTAAGTTCTTGCAGACGAAACAAGTGAGATAAGCAGAAATCCTCAGGCTAAACCCTAATGCAAACATACCCATCCTAAGCTTCAGAAGAACAAATTAAGATGTAATCTGTTGGCAACCATTTAAAATCATACACTAACGTCCACAACTTCTTTATCTACAAAGGTCAAAATTTAAAATTAAAAGATCAGTCTTCAAGTTGCACCAATTGGAATAAAAACTTTCCGGCTAACGACTACCAAGCCAGCAGTCCACCTGCACAAAACTACCTAACCACTATTATAGTACCTTCATTCACATTTCTTGATGAGACGTACCATAAGAGTTCGTCATATATAATCCTTAACACTATCTTGATCCAAAAACTTAGCTTTAATACAAGCAGTTGAAAAGGACCCTATTCATGGGGAGTGGAAAGAATAGTTATTAAAAATGCAACTGTGTCAAACAAGTTACTATTTTGTTTAAAAGTATTAGGCATCAATCCATTGCTTTAGCTGTAAACATCACACATTAGCTTCACCTCTGCCGGTGGCACAGCCAAAAACATTGTTTAGGGGGGGCCAAACTCAAACTATAAATGATTTTCTTGTTTATAATGCAAGGTATCACACAATATTCCATTTATATACTATTTTGAACATGAGAAATTCAATACATAAAATGAGACAAAATAGCACTATTAAAATAATATGATTTAGCATCACATAACTATCCAAAATTATATATAAGTTAATTTAAGCACTTTATAAATACTAAAACTAACTCATGACACAAATATCATAATTTTTTTATAATCGTAAACCATCAAATTTCATTAACAAAATTTTGCTTAAACTAACTATAATCTAATTCCATCATAAAAAACCAAAACTAACTAATTCCATCATAAAAAACTAAAACTAAAACTAACTCATATCACAAATATTGTGATTCTTTTATAGTTGTAACTGTCAAATGTAATAAATAAAATTTACAGAAACTAACTATAATATAGATCTTTTGAAAAATGTACATATAAAAACTAAAACTAACTCATGAAATAAATATTCTTTTATAATTGTAAATAACTATCAGATGTCATGAATAAACTTTAAACTAAGAATACAAATCTATTAAAAAATTTACATTTAAAAAACAAAAGGACGATTGTGAGACTAAAGAGTCTAACAAAAAGAGTAAAGTAGTTTATAAAACAAGTAAAGAAGCTTTATGCTCATGAGAGAGAGAGAGAGATTTTTTTTTTTTTTATGTAATGGTAATCTTTGATTTCTATTATTCTATATACGTGCAATATTGAAACTTAGGTTTATTAAATGGGCTCTAAAAAAAAATTTGATTTCAAAATGGTAATAATGAAAGAATAAATATTTATACGGGAGCAATAACGTAGGAGAAAGAAGTATAAGAGGGCTATAAGTAAACTTTAATGCATAAATTTAGTGGACTTTGAATCAGCAGGTCAATTGCCCCTTATTTACGGGAATGTCTACAATACAATCAATGTATTCATACATCATTTTTTTAAAATATATAAAAATTATAAATAGATATATAAAAATTAAAAATAATTAAAATAAAAGTTGTAATACAATCTTTATTTACTTATTTTTAACTTTTATATAATTATAATTTATAATTTTTATTCACTTATTATAATTTTTATACACTTTTTTCAATACAGTGGTACACCTATTATACCGTAGTCGATCCCCTTATTCACCCTTAGTAGCTCCGTCACTGGCCTCTGCGACGTTCGCTCCAGCTCAAGTTTTGACATTCAGCTTTTTATACGTGTGGCGGTGTGCGACGCAGCGTAAGCGCAATGTTCAATTTATTTTGTTAGTCAATAGTTAATTACTCTAATATATAATTAATCAAGACAATGATGACTAGCTTACAATTAGAATTGTTTGGAAATATGCCTTGTCATCCTGTATAGTTACAATGTTTGTTGAGTGCTGCCAAGTGTAGAAATCACATGAGCTTGTACGTCGGCATATGTTTCAATCAATACAGCACACCATTTACGCTGTCAAAATTCGTATGTTTCAATTTTCTCCGTTCTTCAACTTTAGCTAAGTAAAAGAGAAATAACTATAAATATAAATAAATATATATATATATATATATATATATATATTAAATGTGACAATTCATATTGTGTATATCGATTTATTTAATTATTTATATTAAAACATAAAATACGAATTCAACATAATTATTAAACATATCATCCATGAATTGTAATTGTATCATATTTAATTCATATAATTTACTTAATTGTTAAATTTAGTTATGCATAATATATTATATTTTATATATTTATATCAATTAAATATTTTTTAAAATATAAATAATTGTTAATCTAAAAATTTATGAAAATTGTTGGTGTCAACGTGTGACACCTGCATGTGCTGTGCACATCTTGATTTTTGTCTAACTTGTGATAAAGCTAGAATAATATTTTCATTCCTATTTTACTATTTTTAGATTATTAGTATAGAAAGTATTTGGTTTACAATAAATATCTCCTTAGATTATGATATTGTTTCTTGTATTCTAATTAAAGTAGGAGAATATTTATTTGTGTCCAAATTCCTTTATGAGTTTAATTATAACACTTCATATTATATTTTTGCATATCCTAATATGATTTTGATTAGAAGTTTTACAGGATTCTAAAAGAGATTTCATCCAAGCCTCTCACTATATATATACAGCATTATTTCTACATAATGTGATAAAAAAAAGATTGGCAGCTTAGCTGATTTGGTTGTGTTTTTAGAGAGTCTTGATTTTGGCATTCCGTGAATTGATAGAAGAGCTTCAATACAAATTGAGAAGCTTCTTTATTTTGATTCTTTGAGTCTTTTAATTCACGTATGAGTTGTAGAAATTGTACATGAGTTGTCGATTGAGTTTGTGTGAGTTAGTAGACACTTGCGATAACTTGCTAGTTAAGTGTTTATGTAATTCAATGTCAAACGTTGTTGTTATGTATAACTTAACAATGTGTTGTTAAGTTATCTGTGATGGAGAGTGGGCAATGTCATTAGAGTTTAAGATCTTTGCGAAGATTTTGTTTTGCAAAGATCAGATCAGTGTGTGAGGGTGAGTCAGCACTGTAAAAGGTCCTAAAGATTATCCAAACAAGAACTTAGTGAATTGCAGCTCTATAGTTGTCCGTGGACATAGGTTTTATAACCAAACCACGTAAAAATTCTCCTGTGCCGATTTACTTTACAGTTTACTGTTATATTACTTATAACTGTATACTTCCAGAACTCTCAATTGGTATCAGAGCAGGTTCACTGATAGACAAGTGAAGAAAACGATCACGTTGATCTGGAAGGATGGAGTTTATTCGCAATGGAGGATCCGAAATACAACCACCTATTCTTGATGATAGCAATTACTCATATTGGAAGGTAATAATGATTATGTATATCAAATCTCTTGATGACAGGGCATGGACTAGTGTGCTTAAAGGATGGACACCGCTGACAAAGTTGAATGCTTTTGGTGATTCCGAACCCAAACCTGAGGATGAATGGATTGATAAAGAATATCGACGCTCCAACTGGAATTCAAAGGCTCTCAATGAAATTTTTGCTATAGTGGACCTAAACAATTTCAGACAGATTTCAAGGTGCAAAGTTTCCAAAAAAGCATGGGACATACTTGAGGTAAAGTATGAAGGTACTGCATTTGTTAAAAAATCTAAATTGATGAGATTAAATTCTCAATTTGAAAATATGATGATGCATGAGGATGAGTCAATTTCTGAGTTTTACTCTAAGACATGTCATATCACAAATTCGGCATACATGCTTGGAAAAACCTTCACTGATGTAGAAATTGTTAGTAAAATAATTAGGTTTGTCCAGATAAATTTCAACCTAAAATTTTAGTCATTGAGAAAGTTAAAAACACTGATGAGATGAGGGTTGATTAACTGATTGGCATTATTCTCTAAAATTTTGAAATCAATCAAAGTACTAGGAAGCAAAAGGGAAAAAGCATTGCATTCAACGTTAAAACTGAAAAATCTGATGAGGAAAGTAATAATGAGCTTGATAAAACTGATTCTAAACAAATTACTTTTCTAAAAAGAAATTATGTCAAGTTCATGAAAAGAAATTTCAAGAAAAAGAATCAAGGAAAGCCATCAAACTGAAACGAAGATAAGTTCAAGAAGTTCAGCAAGGAGAATAACAAGAAGAAAGTGAAACAACCAGATAAGAAAGGACAGATTTGTTGACCCAGGTATGGCAACCCAAGAGGGGGGGTGAATTGGGTTTTTATTTATAAAAACAGATTTAGAAAACTTTTCTTGAAAGATCAAAATTATTTAACTCTTTCTTTGATAATTAAGGTGAAGAAGATGAAAATAGAATGTAATCAAGAGAATGGCAATAAAGAACAATCACAAGTGCAAGTAAATGTAAAGAGGATAGGGATAGAGAGAGTACAAACTCGATGTACGTGGTTCGGCAAACCTTACCTACGTCCACGGGCTCCTAGCTCAACGAGCTAAGCTTTCCACTAAGTTGTAGAAATCTTTACAACTTGCTTGATGAGCAATCTCACCAAGACTTTTTCCTTCAACTCTTGATAACACCACACCAAGAGTTCTTCTTGATGAACAACCTCACAAAGGTAACTGTCTTCAACTCTTGATAACACCACACCAAGAGTTCTTCTTGATGAAAAACCTCACCAAGGAAAGAGTTCTCTCAAGGATAAATTTTATTCTTTCCAAGAAGATCTCACTCTCACCACAATACAAGAATAAAGAAAATTTTTACAACAAAAGTATAACTCTCTTCAAAGAGTAGATAAAGAATATAAAAGCTCTCTAGACTTGATATTTCTCTTATTTTTTACTTGATAGATGCTTCTCTTCTTCTTTTCTCTTTTCTTGCTGAATGCATGGGAGAAGGGCTCCTTTTATAGGCAAATGAGATGAACTTAATCAAGTGAAGACACCAACTCTAAATTTTCTACCCACCATAAAAACCGTAATTTTGTCTGCCATTTTTGTCAATGTTCTGTTTGAAATTTGAAAATCTACAAAACATCAAAGATCTGGAAATTGAATAAGCTTTCCAACGCATTATAAACCAAGTCATTTGGATATATCTAGCTCAAGATATGGCCAAAACACCATTCAGTGCTCATGTGACTTGATTTTTCTTCCTTGTGTCAGTCCACCGAATTGAATGATAATTCTGTCAGTCTTTCGTTTGAAATTTGAATTTTTTCAAAACATAAAAGATATGCATATTTGAATAATCTTTCCAAAACTTTAAGAATCAAAGCATTTGGATATCTCTATCTTAAGATATGGACAAAATATTATTCGGTGCTCATATGAGTTGATTTTTCTTCTCTGTGTCAGTCCACCGAATTGCATGTCAATTATGTCAGCCTTCCATTTGAAATTTGAATTTCTTCAAAACATATGAAATGTGCCTCATTAAGTCATCTTTCTAATTCCATAAGAATCAAGTCATTTTGATATTTTTATCTCAACATATGTCCAAACGAGTCTTCAATGCTCATGTCAGCTGCTTCCATTTGTCTTTCAAATTGCATGATGATTTGGACAACCTTGCACTTGAAATTTGAATTTCTTTAAAACATATGAAATGTTATAAATTGAGTAGACTTTCTAAAGGCTCAAGAATCACGTCATTTGAACATCTATATAGATATATATGACCAATTGATTAAACATTGCTCATGTGTCACATTCCTTAAGTCAAACCTTGTTCTTAAACTTTGGTGCCTTTAACATGTAGTCTTCTCCTTAGCTTCAACACTTCATTTTAATAAGCCTCTTCTTGATTTTATAATTATTTCAATGATATTACTCTTGCACATAAATAAACATGTTAGTAAATCACAATGAATCAATATGTATTATTATCATCAAAATTATCATGTAGCCTTAGGGCTAACAAGATTTAGTGTTATGAATGTTCTGGTTATGGACATATTCAGTCAGAATGTGCTAATCTTAAGAAAAAGAACAAAGGCCTAACAGCAACCTGGAGTGATGAATCATAATCGGAGTCAGAAGATCAAGATTGCATGAGCAATTTTGTTGCATTTACTACATCTGCAGCTGATAAAGGGAAAGCTATTATGTATGACATAACAGAAAATTACAGAACCAGTGTTGATCATTTTGATGAAGAAGATGGACCAGAATACTATGAAGAGTTGCAAGAAACATATAATGCACTCTATGGTCAAAGGCTGAGTCAGAAAGAAGAAATTAAAACCCTGAAGAAGAAGATTGAAGTGCTGGAATGTGAAAAATCCTATGCTGAAAACCAGATCTCAGAACTGAAGACTATTTTAACAGACAAAAAAACACATATTGAGAAAATCACAACAGAAATGGTTGAAAGCAAAAAGTGTGTTGATCAACTTAAAATTAGAGCAGCCAAACTTGATCAGGTCTTGAGTCTTGGAAGAGACAACTCCAACAAACATGGATTGAGGTATACAAAAGGTAATGTTGCATCTTTATCAACAACAGTATTTGTGAAAGCCTCAACATCAGGTAAGAATTCGGAACTTAACTCTTTAAAGTCAAGCCCTGATTCCAAGAGCAGTGAGACATTTTTCCCTCCACTGAGTTCTTTCAAATCCAGTCCTAAAAAGGTAAAGACATTCATTCCAACATGTTATTTTTGTAGTAAAAAGAGGCATTTTAGACCTAGATGCTTTAAACTGTTGAATATTTTGCATAAGATATCAAAACAGTTCAAACTGTTACCAAAATCACAACAGTAGTGGGTTAAGAAAAGCAAGATAGTATGTCATGTTGCTCTTACTACTCTTAACCAATCATCTAACAATTTGTGGTATTTTGACAGTGGTTGTTCCAGGCATATGATAGAAATAAATAGTTTTTAATAGATTTTAAAGTATGCAGGGATGGTAATGTCACCTGTGGAGATGGAGCAAAGAGTAAGATCATTGGTAAAGGCACTTTGAATGTCAAAGGCCTACCCAATTTTCAAAATGTCTTGCTGGTTGAAGGTATGAAAGCTAATCTTATTAGTATTAGTCAGATTTGTGATGACAAGTATATTGTTAATTTCACACAAAACAAATGCATGGTCTTAGATAATTTTGGTAAATGCATTCTAGAAGGTAATAGATCTTCGAATAATTGTTATTTGGTAAAGATTGCTTTTCAAGCAAGGATTTCGGATTTGGAATTGTGGCATCAAAAATTAAGGCACTTAAATTACAAAGACTTGGTTAAATTAACGAAGTTAGGTGCTGTAAAAGGAGTTCCTAAACTTGATGACAAAGTTAATGGAATTTGTGGACCATGTCAAATGGAAAAACAAATTAGAAGTTCACACAAATCAAATCCACATCTTAGCATATCTGAAATACTTGATTTGCTTCACATGGATTCAGAAGGCACATCCAACAAGCTCTATCATTGGAACACTAGATAGCATGATGAAAACTCGGAGCAAGGTAAGAAATCAGGTAAGGTTTGCATGTTATGTTTCTTTAGTTGAACCAAAAAAAGTGAAAGAAGCCTTAAAAAAAGATGTTTGGATTCAATAAACTTAATCAGTTTGAAAGGAATGAAGTATAGGAATTAGTTCCCAGGCTGAAAAATACAAATGTCATTGGAACTAAATGGATATTCAAAAATAAAACTGATGAAAGTGGACAAGTAGTAAGAAATAAGGCTAGGCTACTTGCACTAGTAGCTAGACTTGAGTCTAGCAGATTACTACTTGCAATTTCTTGTTTGCTTGATTTTAAGTTGTATCAAATGGATGTTAAAACAACATTTTTAAATGGCTATCTCAATGGAGAAGTCTTTGTTAAATAGCCTAAAAGATTTGAAGATCCTAAACATCCTGATTTTGTGTACAAATTACACAAAACTTTGTATGGTTTGAAACAAGCTCCTAGAGCTTGGTATGAAAGGTTGACAAACTTTTTGCTCAACAGAGGTTATAAAAGAGGCAACAATGATAAGACTTTATTTATCAAACATGCATCTAACTATCTTATTGTTGCACAAATATATGTTGATGACATTGTTTTCGGATCAACTAACAAAAGCAAAACTAATGAGTTTGTTAAGTTGGTGCAGGAAGAGTTTGAGATGAGTATGGTAGCAGAATTAAATTTCGTTCTTGGATCATAGGTTAAGCAAATGAATGATGGGATATTCATATCTCAATCAAAATACGCTAAAAACTGATGAACCCTTAAATATGTATGTTTAATAAGAGCTTAGTTCATCATATTGCATTAATAGTATCATTAAATTCCTCAACTTAAGCATATTTGTAGTCTTTGTATCTTTGGAATTAATTTCTCTTAATTTTGGTTTTGTTACAGGTTCGGTAAAATGGGCATAACTCTCTATTTATAGATCAGAATGGTGCAATTCTTAATGTTTTGGAAAGTTGATTCAATTGTCTACAAGATTGCATTTCACAAGCATCATCAAATTCGGGCTCTTAGTGGACCAAAATTGGGCTTGAAGTGAACCCATCTACAGTCTCGGCCCAGTCTGACCAGGCCTCAGTATTTGGACCGTATCTCTCAAAATACGTATCCAAATTGTGCAAATCAATATGTTCTAGAAAGCTGAGAGAAATATCTACAACTTTCATGAAGACATGTGATTAAAATTCACAACATTTCGATGTCAAAATTGATGGTCAAAGTCGGTGCCTAATGATCCCAATTGTCAAAGATATTTACAACTAATATTTGACAATTATGCCCTTGTAATTTGACAAGTTTGCCCCTGGATGTATCTATAAATAGAGGTGCCTTGTGACCCATTAGAGCATCTTGGCCTTGGCTGAAACATTTTGGCTTTGGCTAGGATCTTGTATTGTGTTTTGTGTGTTTATGTTATTAATGAATTTCCTTTTTCTTGCATTTTATTTTCTTTCTATTATAATGTTCTTCTAATTTCTCTTTTGCTAAGGTGAAAGGGTGAAACCCTTGATATGAGAATAAGGATTCTCTAACCCTTAATATGTGCTTAATAATCTTAATCTTATAATGTTTATTCAATATGATTTATATTTAATTTCTTAATCAATCTTGACACCACTCGTAAAGTGGAGGTCTTGATCCATTGTCGACAATCCTTGGCACATCAAATGCTTGGATCCTTTCTAGATGATGTATGGTTCTTCCTTACCGACACGAATCTAGTTAGGAACCTTGATTTGTTGTAGACATATGATGATTGACACATTGGATGCTTGAACCCATTTACAAGAAGTGGTATAAATATTGGTAATGAAACAAATATAATTCATATAACTAAAATGGGTTAATTATCCTTATTTGAAATATCAAGGGCGGATCCCCTAACCTTAGCCTTCATTGTTATTGTGTTAATTCCTCTTGTATTTTAATTATTCTATTATTTATGAACTTTTTATTTATTTACTATGGTAGGTTCTACCACCTTATGAAATTGTTCTTTAATTTACTATGGTTGGTTATACCACCTATTTCCATGGATGGTTTTACCTCCTCTTGCTTTTTGTTTTATATTTGAATGGTCGGAAATACCGCCTACCATCTTACATATTTATTGATATTCTCTTGTTATTTCTTGGAATCATCCATATCATATTTGTTTAGCTTATAATTTGTAACGCTTAAATTTCCTTCCTCGTGGATCGACCCCGGTCTCACCGGGTTTTATTACTTTGACACTCCTATACTTGGGAGACAATCCTTTTTCGGATGTGTCAAAAACCTTGTAAAGAAATTTGGGCTTGAAAATGCAAAACCAATAAAAACTCCTATCAGTACTAATCTAAAACTTTCAAAAGACAATACAGGTAAAGATGTTGATGCAAGTTTGTACAGAAGTATTATTGGCAGCCTGCTATACCTCACAGCAAGTGACCGGACTTGTGCTTTAGTGTAGGACTGTGTGCAAGATTTCAAGCAAATCCAAAAGAATCAGATCTTGCAGCAACTAAGAGAATCATCAGGTATGTTCATGGAACACATGATTATGGAATATGGTTTTCTAAATATACAAATGACTATCTTGCAGGGTTTAGTAATGCTGACTGGGTAGGAAATGCAGATGACAGAAAATGTACCTCAGGAGGATGTTTTTATCTTGGTACTAACTTGGTTTCATGGCACAGCAAAAAGTAGAAGTCTATTTCTTTGTCTACTGCTGAAGCCAAATACACAGCAGTAGGGAGTTGTTGCACACAACTATTGTGGGTGAAGCAAATATTGAGTGATTATGGTATTGAACAAAAGCCTATAACTGTGTTTTGTGATAATACTAGTACTATAAATATTTCCAAAAATCCTGTTTAGCATTCTAAGACAAAACACATTGACATAAGATACCATCTTATAAGGGAACTAGTAGAGTCTAAGGTGATACACCTTGAACACATTTCCACTGATAGACAATTGGCTTACTTGTTCACTAAGGCACTGGATACAACAAGTTTTGACAATTTAAGAAAAGCCTTAGGCATATGTCAGTTATCTGAATGAACATTGTGTGCTGTTATGTTATTTGTAACTGTAATATCATAAGTTTTCTTCTAATTAAGCATGTGTGAGCTATGATATAAAAATTGAGTGAATGATAAGATACTAGTTTAAAAATGAAAAATACGGAGAGGGCTACTAGTATATGATTTGTGAAAGCCATCCATTGAGAGTTACTTCATTGTATCTAGGAAATATGGTAAGGTTACCCACTCAAATGGAAAAGGGCTACCTCTATACATGTATGAAAGCTACTATATGTATTTATAAAATTCATATTGAGACTAACTTTTGTGTGTGTAAGAAGCATGCTCAAGTTGATCACTCAATTGGATTAAGTAATAAAATTAATAAAGGTGAATAATTAGCTCTGAAATATGCTTTTTCAAAATGATTCATATGATGTTCAGATATTGTTGTTATGTTATTATTAACTATTTTCTATTACGTTTTTCTTAACACCCGATGTTTTTGTGCTTATTCAAACATTTGATTTTCTTGTGTGTCCATGTGTAAAAAATGCCATGTCAGCATTATTGTATTAAGGGGAGAAGTTTCAGTGACAGGAATCCTAATTCTATAATTCCTTATTCAAATGGGAATCAAATTTGAATTCTTGTCCATTAATGTCAGTTATGAAACGGTTTTGGGAATGGAATTAATATTAAATTTTGTTAAAAACAAAAATTTTTTTAAACTCTGCCTAGTATATTATGAATAATTTTTGGGCTTCTTCTGTTCATACCATACTCCAACTACAATTTCTTCCCTATCCTGCGCCTTGCTTCTTTCTTCCTGTTCTGAAAATTTTCTATAGACCAGTAACCTTAACCATGGTGACCTTATCTGACTCGACAAAGATAACCAGTTCTTCATCTTCTCACAGCAACTCCAATTATAACAGGAGCAACAATGTTATTCATCTCTAACATAACAAGCACATGCAGAGATCGCAACTGATCCAGCCATGAGCGAAGATGAGCTTGTTCCAGTAAAAAAGATAAAGGACAAAATCAAGCCGAAGTATAACAAATTCCTCACGACAGCTATCAAACAGAAGTTTGAGAAACATACTTCAAAAAGGAAACTGCAGATGGAAAGGCCAGTGAAACTATCAGACTTCAACACCTATGGCCTGAGTGAGATGATTGAGTCTATTTATTGGACTCATACAGTAACAAACTTCCTATCCCTTGTGAAGGCTTTAATTCAGGAATTTTATGCAAACATCACTACTACTATTGATGATCCTAAAAGCTTTCATTATCACAAAGTTTATTGTCAAGGAAAGTTTGTTAAATTCTCTCTGAATGTTATAAACACTTTCCTGGACATTCCCATAGGCAGTTTGCATGCATTAGATGAAGAATTTAACATGGCTGAAGTGATAAAGGAATTGACTAGTAGAACAAATATTGTTTGGAAACCGAAAAATGGTATAAACCAGCAATACCTTAGGAAGAAATATTGAGTGATGCATAAGATAGCTCAGTTCAATTGGCTTCTTTATTCCCATCAAAATCAAGTTCAGGAAGACAGAGTGAAATTTCTCTATTTTTTAGGCACCAATCAACCAATTAACTTTGGTTTGCCAGCCTATAGATCAATTGTACAGATTGATTCATATCACTCTGATTATTACTTGCTTGTATATCCATGATTAATCCAAGGAATTCTTGCACAGAATAACATCCCTATAAGTTCTAATGAATAGACAAAAATTCTATCTAAGTCAATCACCAAGGGATTTCTGCACAGATTGCATGATAAGTCTGAGTTGCCTGTCCCTGAACCAAAGCCTAAGAGAGTCAGGAAAAATCAGATGAAAAATGTTGAAGAACAGCTTGTATTGATCAACGCTGCTTTGCAAGTAATTGTGCAGGACTTGAAGGAAGTTAAATTTGAGCAATTTGCTTTGGAAGCAAAGTTTGTAGGACACCCTGATACTCTAACAGAGCCACAACCCATGGAGACTGAAACTGTGGTTTCTGAGAAACCAACTGAGAAGATTCCTAAGGTTGATAAACCTCTGCTTGAAGAAACTGAGCAAATGCCTGCAATAGGTCAAGCTACATAATCTGCTATTGAGATAGACATAATAACAGAACTGAAGTAGAAGGAAAAACCAATCAAATAAAGAAAGGGAAAGAAGACAGTTGATGTGGTGAAGAAACCATCTGACCATAAGAAGAAGAAGAAAATTAAATCCTCAGCTCCAACTTTAAGAGATGAATCTATGTCAAATGAACCAACACAAGCAGAATCTGAAATGAAATAGTCTTCACCACTTGCTGAGGAAGAACCTCATGATTTCCCTCTCTCTGACACAATTGAAGCAGAGCCTCATACCTCTCTACTACTAACTCAATCACCACCACATGTAGTTCAAATCACATCTCCTGTAGAGGAATCAACTGAACCAGTTCCACATCCACCATCATCAACTGCAGATAAGCCACTGGTTCCTTCTTCATAATAGCCTACTGTTACGTTACAGACAACACAAACGAATCTAGAACTTCGTGAGAAGGACATCAGAAGAATTGTGGCTGACGTTACTGCTTCTTCCTTTGACACTAATGATGCACAGCTAGCACCTATACCCTCTGAATAGCCTACCCCCACTACTAAGCACAGATTTAAATCAGTAGCTCACAAGTATAGAAAGCGCCCTGGCAGTTCCACTTCTCCACTTGTGCTGAAATCAATGGGGAGATAAGGAGTTGCTGATCTTTGCTGATCCTTTTGTTTTGTTATTCTTTCTGTTATATTTTTGTTTTAACTGTGTTTCCCTCTGGTTGTTTTTTTTTTTGTTGCTTATTCCTTAAAGGTGTAAGTAAGAAGCGAGGGGGAGTAAGAACTAAACCTCTTATGTTGTGTGTGTGCATTCGAACCTTTTTGATGATTTGTGTTTTTACTGTGTTATGTGTTATTATCTGCACATCTCATTTAATGGATGTTTTTATTTGATCTGATGATGCTTTTGATAGGTGTTTGACAAGTTTGTCAAACCTCAATTTTGTGATTGCATTGAACAGGTTATATATATCATGACAGTGTTCTATTATGAGATTGGTAACAGCACACTGATTAATTCTTTGCACATGATATTTGTCTTTTTGCTATTTCATGATAACTTATGGTTATGTCTAACTTATCATGTGTGATTTTCTTTGACCAAAAACAGTTTAGCATTTTCATCACAAGTTGTCGAAAAGGGGGAGATTGTTGGTGTCAACGTGTGACACTTGCATGTGCCATGCACATGTTGATTTTTGTCTAACTTGTGATAAAACTAGAATAATATTTTGATTCATATTTTACTATTTCTAGATGATTAGTATAGGAAGTATTTGGTTTACAATAAATATCTCCATAGATTAGGATATTGTTTCTTGTATCCTAATTAAAGTAGGAGAATATTTATTTGTGTCCAAATTCCTTTAGGAGTTTAATTATAACACTTGCCGTTATATTTCTCCTTATCCTAATATGATTTTGATTAGAATTTTTACAAGATTCTAAAGGAGATTTCATCCAAGCCTCTCACTATATATATACAGTGTTATTTCTACATAACATGAAAAAAAAACATATTGGCGAGTTAGCTGATTTTGTTGTGTTTTGAAGGAGTCTTGATTTTGGCATTCTGTGAATTGACAGAAGAGCTTCAACGCAAATTAAGATGCTTCTTTAATTTGATTGTTTGAGTCTTTTGATTCATGTATGAGTGGTAGAAATCGTACATGAGTTGTTGATTGAGTCTGTGTGAGTTAATAGACACTTGGGATAACTTGTAGGTTAAGTGTTTATGTAATTCAATGTCAGACGTCATTGTTATGTATAACTTAACAGTGTGTTGTTAAGTTATCGGCGACGGAGAGCGGGCAGTGTCACTGGAGTTTAAAATCTTTGCGAAGATTTTGTTTTACAAAGATTAGTTCAGTGTGTGAGGGTGAGTCAGCACTGTAAAAGGTCCTAAAGATTGTACAAACAAGAACTTAGTGAATTGCAGCTCTATAGCTATCCGTGAATATAGGTTTTATAATTGAACCACGCAAAAATTCTCTTGTGCCGATTTACTTTACAGTTTACTGTTATATTACTTATAACTGCATACTTCCAGAACTCTCAAAAATCATCATAATTTACTATTGTGCAAACTGATGAACTTTATAATATAAAATTTTCAATTTTATAACATATATATTGCAGGTAGGTAATAATTCATATTATTAAGTAAGCTTACGTGTTAAAGATTCATAAAATATATTTAAATATTTGTTTTATTAAAAGAGTTGGCACGTTGAATACCCTTAACATGAATCCGATCATTTTTAGTTGTGTATCGTGTTCATGTCGCGTTAGCATGTCGTGTCAAAAATTACCACCCCTTAATATAAATATTCAAACATGTCACACCAATTAATATCTTCTAACAAAAGGCTCTAAGTGGAGATAGAAGCAGCATAACTAAATTCTCACAAGCAAAAGCACAAACACTTAATTCAAAAATATAGGTTCTTCTGGAAAGAAAAGCAGATGGGTAGTTGAGAAAACACTCACAAATAAGAGAAAGTATTTAGGGTTTGGGTCAAGTTGCATGAGACTTTAAATTCATTTTAAATCACATTAAGAATTCGTAAATTTGTGATGTGTATATATGATTTTGATGTGTTTCGAATAAGATCTTTGTTTTATGATGTATATGTATGAGCTTTGTTTGGGCATTGAAGTCAAAAAAGTAAAACTCTGTTATGTTTGGGAAGCAATATTCTGAGCAAAGTTTACATATATGGTATCGATATATAAGGTTTAGCCTCCATAATTCCATTCAAATAATATTTATTTCTGAATTTTGTGAGATTTTTTTAATTGTTATGCAATATATGAAAACTAGTTTGAGAGTTCTGGAAGTATGCAGTTATAAGTAATATAACAGTAAATTGTAAAGTAAATTGGCACAGGAGGATTTTTACGTGGTTCGGTTATAAAACCTACATACACGGACAATTATAGAGCTGCAATTCACTAAGTTCTTGTTTGTACAATATTTAGGACCTTTTACAGTGTTGACTCACTCTCACACACTGACCTAATATTTCTAAAACAAAATCTTCGTAAAGATCTTAAACTCTAGTGACACTGCCCACTCTCTGTCACAGATAACTTAACAACACATTGTTATGTTATACATAACACACGACGTCTGACATTGAATTACATAAACACTTAACGTGCAAGTTATCCCAAGTGTCTACTAACTCACACAGACTCAATTAACAACTCATGTACGATTTCTACCACTCGTACATGAATCAAAAGACTAAGAGAATCAAATTAAAGAAGCATTCTAATTTGCGTTGAAGCTCTTCTATCAATTCATGGAATGCCAAAATCAAGCCTCTCTCAGCAACACAACCAAATCTGCTAACCCACCAATCTGTCTCACACGTTATGTAGAAATAACGCTGTATATATATAGTGAGAGGCCTGGACGAAATCTCCTAGAAATCTTGTAAAAGATCTAAATCAAAATCATATTAGGATTAGGAGAAATAAAATAGGGAGTGATATAATTAAACTCCTGAAGAAATTAGGACAAATAAATATTCTCCTATCTTATTAGGATACAAGATACTATATCATAATCTAAAGAGATATTTATTATAAATCAAATACTTCCTAAAATATAATTGTAGAAACAGTAAAATGAGAAACAAAATAATATTCTTGTTTTATCACAAGTTGATCAAATTATAACATGTGCATGACACATGCATGTTGACACAAAAAATCTCGTCACTAACATTCTCGGTACAAGCGATCGACACACACCACTTGACACTCAACATTGATACTCGACACTTAACAAGTTTACACAATAGTCTCGACATGCAACACAATCGCGACACTCGACAAACACTCGACACTCGACAAAATCTCGATACCCGACAAGATCTTGACACTCGACAAAAATGACACTCGACAAAATCTCGATACTCAGCAAGATCTCAACAACCACACTTGACACCAATAATCTCGACACAATCAAGTTGACACATCTTGACACGCGACATAGTCTTGACACCAACAATCTCCCTTTTTTTGGCAACTTGTGATGAAAGCACTAAACTGTTTCTAGTAAAAACACACATGATAAGTTAGACATAAGCCATCATGAAATAGCAAACAGATAAATATTATGTGCAAAGAAATAATCAGTGTGTTGTTACCAATCTCATAACAGAACACTATCACGATATATATATCCTGTCAATGCAGTCACAAAAGTGAAAACTTGTCAAACACTACTGCAATCAAAATTCATCATCAGAGCAAATGAAAACATCCATCAAATGAAATATGCAGATAATAGCACTTAACATAGTAAAAACACAAATCATCAAAAAGTTCGAATGAACACACACAACATGAGAAGTTTAGTTCTTACTCCCCCTCACTTTTTACGTACACCTTTAAGGAATAAGCAACAAAAAATAGTCAGAGGGAAAACTCAGTTAAAATAGAGATAATAGAAAGAGCAAATATCAATAGCAAAAAAAATCAGCAAATCAACAACTCCTTATCTCCCTATTGATTTCAGCACAAGTGGCCAAAATTAACTAAGTCTGGGAGACTTGCGAACTGGTGGAGAAGTGGAATTGCTAGGGCGCTTTCTAGTTCTGCGAGCAACATATTTAAACCTACGCCTGGTAGTGGGGGTAGACTGATCAGAGGGTACAGGTGCTGGCAGTGCATAAGTAATGTCAGAAGAAGAAGCAGTAACTTTAGCCACAATTCTTCTAATGTCCTTTTCACAAAGTTCTGCACTGGTTTCTGTTCTCTGTAATATAACAGCAGGCTGTTGTGAAGAAGGAACCAGTGGCTTATCTGTAGTTGGTGATGGTGGATGTGGAACTGCTTCAGTGGATTCCTCTGCAGGAGATGTGATGTGAACTACATGTGGTGGTGATTGAGTGGGTGGTGTAGAGGTATGAGGCTCTGCTATAGCTGCTTCAGGGAGTGGGAAATCATAAGATTCTTCCTCAGGAGGTGGTGAAGGTTGTTTCATTTCGGATTTTACTTGTTTTGGTTCATCTGACATAGATTCATCTCTTACAGCTGGGGCTGATGATGTAATTTTCTTCTTCTTCTTCTAGTCAGATGGTTTCTTTACCATGTTAACTGTCTTCTTTCCCTTCCTTCTAGTTCCCTTCGCAGGAGACTTGATTGGTTTTGCCTTCTACTTTTGTTTTGCTGTTTTCTCTATCATAGTAGCAGATTGTGCAGCTTGACCTGTAGTAAGCATTTGATTAGTTGCTTCAGGCAGAGGTTCATCAACCTCAGGTATCTCCTCAGCTGGTTTCTTAGGAACCACAATGTCAGTCTCCATGGTCTGTGGTTTTGCTGTAGTACCAGGGTGTCCTACAAACTTTGCTTCCAAAGCAGATTGCTTGAGTTTAATTTCCTTCAAATGCTGCACAATTTCTGTCAAAGCTGAGTTGATCAATACAAGTTGTTCTTCAATATTTTTCATCTGATTTGTCTTGACTCTCTTTGGCTTTAGTTTAGGTGCAGGTAAGTCAGATTTGTCATGCAATCTGTGAAGAAATCCCTTTATAATGGATTTAGACATAATTTTTGTCTATTCACTAACACTCATAGGGATGCTGTTCTATGCAAGAATCCCTTGAATCAAACAAGAAAACACAAGCAAATAATAATCAGAGTGATATGATCCAATCTGTACAATTGATCTATAGGCTAGCAAACCAAAGTTAATTGGTCAATTGGTGCCTAAACAATATAGAAATTTCACTCTGTCTTCCCGAACTTGATTTTGATGGGAGGAAGGAAGCCAGTTGAATTGAGCTATTTTATACAGCACTCGATATTTCTTCCTAAGGTATTGCTGGTCTATACCATCTTTCGGTTTCCAAACAATGTCTGTTCTACCAGTCAATTCCTTTATCACTTCAGCCATGTCAAATTCCTCATCTAAAGAATGCAGACTACTTATGGAAATGTCCAAAAAAGTGTTTATAACATTTGGAGAGAACTTAACAAACTTTCCTCTACAATAAACTTTATGATAATGAAAGCTTTTAGGATCATCAATTGCAGAAAAGATGTTTGCATAAAATTCCTGAATTAAAGCCTTCACAGGGGGTAGGAAGTTTTTTACTGTACGAGTCCAGTAAATAGACTCAATCATCTCACTCAGGCCATAGGTATTGAAATCTGATAGTTTCATCGGCCTTTCCATCTGCAGATTCCTCTTTGAAGTGTACTTCATGAACTTCTGTTTAATGGCCGCTGTGAGGAATTTGTTGAACTCGCTTGATTTTGTCCTTTATCTTCTTTACTAAAACAAGTTCATCTTCACTCATAGCTAAATCAATTACGATCTCTACATGTTCGTGTTGTGTCGAGATGACGGTACATTGTTGCTTGAGTCGCTGTGAGAAGATGAAGAACTGGCTATCTTTTTCGAGTCAAAGGAGGTCGCCATGGTTAGGGTTATTGGTCTGCAGAAATTTTCTAGAACAGGAAGAGAGAAGCAAGATGAGGGATAGGGAAGAAACTGTAGTCGGAGTATTGTATGAACAAGAGAAGCCCAAAAACTATTCATAATAAACTAGGCCAAAATTGAAATAATTTTGTTTTCAACAAAGTTTAATGTTAATTCCCTTTCCAAAACCATTCCATAACTGACATTAATGAACAACAATTCAAATTTGATTCCTATTTGAATAAGGAATTCTAATAAAATTAGAATTCCCGTCACTGAAACTTCTCCCCCTCAATTCAAAACTGCTGACATGGCATTTTTGACACATGGACACACTAGAAAATCAAATTTTCGAATAAGCACAAAGAGCATCGGGTAAGAAAAATGTAACAGCAAATAGTTAACAATAACATAACAACAGTATCTAAACATCATATGAATCATTCTAAGAAGGCACGTTTCGGAGCTGATTATTTACCTTTATTAATTTTATCACTTAATCCAATTGAGTGATCAACTTGAGCATGCTTCTTACACATACAAAAGTTAGACTTAATGTGAATTTTATAAATACATACAGTAGCTTTCACATATGTATAGAGGTAGCCCTTTTCCATTTGAGTGGGTGACCTCACCATATTTCCTAGATACAATGAAGTTACTCTCAATGGATGGCTTTCACACATCATATAATGGTAACCCTCTCTGTATTTTTCATTGTTAAACCAGTATCTTATCATTCACTTAATTTTTATATCACAGCTCACACATGCTTAATTAGAAGGAGACTTATGATATTACAGTTACAAATAACATAACAGCACACAGTGTTCATTCAGATAACTGACAGATGCCTAAGGCTTTTCCTCAATTTTCAAATCTTGTTGTATTCAATGCCTTAGTGAACAAGTCAGCCAATTGTCTATCAGTGGCGATGTGTTCAATATGTATCACCTTAGATTCTACTAGTTCCCTTATAAAATGGTATCTTATATCAATGTGTTTTGTTCTAGAATGCTGAACAGTATTTTTGGAAATATTTATAGCACTAGTATTATCACAAAACACAGTTATGGGCTTTTGTTCAATGCCATAGTCATTCAACATTTGCTTCATCCACAATAGTTGTGTGTAACAACTCCCTGCTGCTATGTATTCGGCTTCAACAGTAGACAAAGAAATAGAATTCTGCTTTTTGTTATGCCATGAAACCAAGTTAGTAACAAGATGAAAACATCCTCCTGAGGTATTTTTTCTGTCATCTACATTTCCTACCCAATCAGCATCACTAAACCCTGCAAGATAATCATTTGTATCTTTAGAAAACCATATTCCATAATCATGTGTTCCATGAACATACTTGATGATTCTCTTAGCTGTTGCAAGATGTGATTCTTTGGGATTTGCTTGTAATCTTGCACACAATCCTACACTAAAACACAAAACTGGTCTGCTTGCCGTGAGGTATAGTAGGCTGCCAATAATACTTCTATACAAACTTGCATCAACATCTTTACCTGTATTGTCTTTTGAAAGTTTTAGATTAGTACTGATAGGAGTTTTCATTGGTTTTGCATTTTCAAGCCCAAATTTCTTTACAAGATTTTTAGCATAATTTGATTGAGATATGAATATCCCATCATTCATTTGCTTAACCTGTAATCCAAGAAAGAAATTTAATTCTCCTACCATGCTCATCTCAAACTCTTCCTGCATCAACTTAACAAACTCATTAGTTTTGCTTTTGTTAGTTGATCAGAAAACAATGTTGTCAACATATATTTGTGCAACAATAAGATAGTTAGATACATGTTTGATAAACAAAGTCTTATCATTGCTGCCTCTTTTATAACCTCTGTTGATCAAAAAGTTTGTCAACCTTTCATACCAAGCTCTAGGAGCTTGTTTCAAACCATACAAAGCTTTGTGCAATTTCTACACAAAATCAGGATGTTTAGGATCTTCAAATCCTTTAGGCTATTCAACAAAGACTTCTTTATTGAGATAGCCATTCAAAAATGTTGTTTTAACATCCATTTGGTACAACTTAACATCAAGCAAACAAGCAATTGCAAGTAGTAATCTAATTGACTCAGGTCTAGCCACTGGTGCAAAGGTTTCATCAAAGTCTATGCCTTCTACTTGTGTGTAACCTTGTGCAACTTGCCTAGCCTTATTTCTTACTACTTGTCCACTTTCATCAGTTTTATTTTTGAATATCGATTTAGTTCTAATGACATTTGCATTTTCTGGCCTAGGAACTAATTCCCATGATTCATTCGTTTTAAACTGATTAAGTTCATCTTGCATGGCTTGAATCCAAACATCTTCTTTTAAGGCTTCTTTCACATTTTTTAGTTCAACTAAAGAAACATAACATGCAAACCTTACATGATTTCTTACCTTACTCTGAGTCTTCATCATGCCATCTGGTGTTCCAATGATAGAACTTGTTGGATGTGCCTTCTAAATACACGTGGGTGGATCTTTCTTTTCATCTTCATTCCTGATTGAATTCTTGTTCAAATCTGAGTTGTGTTACTGTTACATCGGGTGTAACAGCAGTTGTTTCGTCTTTCATAATAGAATCTTCTTTATTATTGCTGTTTGAATCTGTCTTCTCTGTATCATCTGTGAAGCTGGTTATGCTTTCCTCTTATGAGTGCTTTGCATAATCGTCTAGATCATCAAATACTATGTTTGAAGATTTCATGACTGCCTTAGTTCTTATATTATAAGCTCGAAATGCTTTGCTATTTTGAGCATATCCCATAAAGACTCCTTCATCACTTCTCGGGTCTAATTTTCCTAACTGCTTTCTATCATTTAAAATGTAACACCTGCATCCAAAAATATGAAAATATTTCAAATTCGGTTTTCTACCTTTCAAAATTTCATAAGGCGTCTGGTTAGTGCCCGGTCTAAGAAAGACTCTATTTGAAATATAACAAGCAGTGCTTATTGCTTCAGCCCATAGCCTCTTGATCAACTTTTTACTATTGAGCATCACTCTAGCCATCTCTTGAAGAGTTCTATTCTTCCTTTCCACAATGTCATTTTGCTCAGGGGTTTTAGGAGCTAAAAATTCATCATCAATTCCATGATATTTACAAAAGTCAGCATAGCTAATATTTTCAAACTCCTTGCCATGATCACTTCTTATTCTCACAATCCTGCCAATGTTCCCATTTTTTTATTTTCAAGCTTAACACAAAGATTCCTGAAAGCTTCAAGAGTGTCCGATTTCTCTTTAATGAAATCAACCCAAGTATATCTAGAAAAATCATCCACACAAACAAATATGTATCTCTTACCTGTAATGCTTTTAATTTGCATAGGACTCATAAGATCCATGTGAAACAAATCAAGTATTTTGGATGTGCTAAGATGTGGATTTGATTTGTGTGAACTTCTAATTCATTTTCCCATTTGACATGGCCCACAAATTCCATTAACTTTGTTATCAAGTTTAGGAACTCCTTTTACAGTACCTAACTTAGTTAATTTAACCAAATCTTTGTAATTTAAGTGTCCTAATTTTTGATGCCACAATTCTAAATCCGAAATCTTAGCTTGAAATGCAATCTTTACCAATTAACAATTATCCGAAGATCTATTACCTTCTATAATGCATTTAGCAAAATTATCTATGACCATGCATTTGTTTTGTGTGAAATTAACAATATACTTGTCATCACAAATTTGACTAATACTAATAAGATTAGCTTTCATACCTTCAACCAGCAAAACATTTTGAAAATTGGGTAGGCCTTTGACATTCAAAGTGCCTTTACCAATGATCTTACTCTTTGCTCCATCTTCATAGGTGACATTACCATCCCTACATGCTTTAAAATCTGTTAAAAATTATTTATTTCCAGTCATGTACGTGGAACAACCACTATCAAAATACCACAAATCATTAGATGATTAGTTAGGAGCAGTAAAAGCAACATGACATACTGTCGTCTTTCTTAACCCACTGCTGTTGTGGTTTTGATAATAGTTTGAACTGTTTTGATCTGTTATGCAAAAGATTTAGTAGTTTAAAGCATCTAGGCCTAATATGTCCTTTTGTACCACAAAAATAACAAGTAGGAATGAATTTCTTTACCTTTTTAGGACTGGATTTGAAAGAACTCAATGGAGAGAGAAATGTCTCACTGCTCTTGGAATTAGGGCTTGACTTTAAAGAGTTAAGTTTTGAATTCTTACCTGATGTTGAGGCTTTCACAAAAACTGTTTTTGATGAAGATGTAACATTACCTTCTGTATACCCCAATCCATGTTTGTTAGAGTTGTCTCTTTCAAGACTTAAGACCTGATCAAGTTTGGCTGCTCCAATTTTGAGTTGATCAACATACCTCTTGCTTTCAATCAGTTTTGTTGTGATTTTCTCAATATGTGTTGTTTTGTCTGTCAAAACAGTCTCCAACTCCAAGATACGATTTTCAGCATAGGATTTTTCACATTCCAGCACCTCAATCTTCTTCTTCAAGATTTTGATTTCTTCCTTCTAATTCAGAGATTCACCATAGAGTGCGTTGTATGTCTCTTACAACTCTTCATAGTATTCTGGTCCATCTTCTTCATCATAATGATCAAAACTGATTCTGTAATTTTCTGTTATGTCAGACATAACATTCCCTCTATCTGCTGCAGATGTAGTAAATGCAACAAAATTGTTCATGCAATCTTGATCTTCTGACTCCGATTCTGATTCGTCACTCCATGTTGCTATCAGGCCTTTGTTCTTCTTCTTGAGATTAGCACATTTAGATTAAATATGCCCATAACCAGAACATTCATAACACTGAATCTGCCCTTTCTTTTCAGGTTATTTTGACTTTTTCTTGTCATTCTCCTTGCTGAACCTTCTGAATTTTTCATCACTTGAGTTTGATGGCTTTCCTTGATTCTTTTTCCTGACATTTCTTTTCATGAAATTGACATAATTTCTTGTTAGAAAAGCAATCTGTTTAGAATCAGTTTCATCAAGCTCATCATTACTTTCATCATTAGATTTTTCAGTTTTCCTATTGAATGCAATGCTTTTACCTTTTTGCTTCCTAGTACTCTGATTAATTTCAAATTTTGGAGAATGCCTATCAGTTCATCAACCCTCATCTCATCAGTGTTTTTAACTTCCTCAATGGTTGAAATTTTAGGTTGAAATTTATCTGGAACAGACCTAATTATCTTGCTAACCATTTCTGCATCAGTGATAGTTTTGTCAAGCATGTATACCGAATTTGTAATGTGACATATCTTAGAGTAAAACTCCGAAATTGACTCATCATCATGCATCATCCGATTTTCAAATTGAGAATATAATCTCATCAATTTAGATTTTTTAACAGATGCAGTACCTTCATGTTTTACCTCAAGTATGTCCCTTGCTTCTTTGGCCACTTTGCACCTTGAAATCTGTCCGAAGTTGTTTAAGTCCAATGAAGCAAAGACTGCGTTAAGAGCCTTTGAATTCCAACTGGAACGTTGGTATTCTTCATCAGTCCCTTCATCTTCTGGTTTGGCTTCGGAATCACCAAAAGCATTCACCTTCATTGGTGGTGTCCATCCTTTAAGCACACTAGTCCATGCCCTGTTATCAAGAGATTTGATATACATCATCATCCTTACCTTCCAATATGAATAATTACTGTCATCAAGGATAGATGGTTGTGTTCCGGATCTTCCACTACGAATAAACTCCATTCTTCTAGATCAGCCTAATCGTTTTCTTAACTTGTGTATTAGTGAACCTGCTCTGATACCAATTGAGAGTTCTAGAAGTATGCAGTTATAAGTAATATAACAGTAAACTGTAAAGTAAATTGGCATAAGAGGATTTTTACGTGGTTCAGTTATAAAACCTACATCCACGGATAGCTATAGAGCTGCAATTCACTAAGTTCTTGTTTGTATAATCTTTAGGACCTTTTACAGTGCTGACTCACTCCCATACACTAACCTAATCTTTGTAAGACAAAATCTTTGCAAAGATCTTAAACTCTATTGACACTGCCCACTCTCTGTCGTAGATAACTTAACAACATACTGTTAAGTTATACATAACACACGATGTCTGACATTGAATTACATAAACAATGAACCCGCAAGTTATCCCAAGTGTTTACTAACTCACACAGACTCAATCAACAACTCGTGTACGATTTCTACCACTCATACATAAATCCAAAGACTCACATAATCAAATTAAAGAAGCATTTCAATTTGCGTTGAAGCTCTTTTATCAATTCATGGAATGCCAAAATCAAGACTCTCTCAACAACACAACCAAATCAACTAACCCGCCAATCTATCTCACACATTATGTAGAAATTGTTAGCCCTAAGGCTACATAATAATTTTGATGATAACAATACACATTGATTCACAAAGTGTTACTAATATGTTTATTTATGTGCAAGAATAAAATTTAATGAAATAATTGTAAAATCAAGAAAAGGCTTATTAAAATGAAGTGTTGAAGCTAAGGAGAAGACTACATGTTAAAGGCACCAAAGTTTAAGAACAAGGTTTGATTCAAGGAATGTGACATATGAGCAATGTTCAATCAATTGGTCATATATTTCCCTACAGATGTCCAAATGATGTGATTCTTGAGCATTTGGAAAGCTTACTCAATTTATAACATTTCATATGTTTTAAAGAAATTTAAATTTCAAGTGTAAGGTTGTCCAAATCATCATGCAAGTTGAAAGACAAATAGAAGCAGCTAACATGAGCACCGAATACGCTTTTAGACATAGCTTGAGCTAGAAAAATCAAAATGACTTGATTCTTATGGCATTGGAAAGAGGACATAATTGAGGCACATTTCATGTCTTTAGAAGAAATTCAAATTTCAAATGAAGGCTGACATAATTGACATGTAATTTGGTGGACTGACACAAGGAAGAAAAATCAACTCACATGAGCACCAAATGGTGTTTTGGCCATATATTAAGATAGAGATATCGAAATTCTTTGATTCTTAATGTTTTGGAAAGCTTATTCAAATATAAAGATCTTTTATGTTTTTAAGAAATTCAAATTTCAAATGCAATGCTGACAGAATTATCATTCAATTCGGTAGACTGACACAAGGAAGAAAAATCAAGTTACATGAGCACCGAATGGTTTTTTGGCCATATCTTGAACTACAGATATTCAAATGACTTTATTCTTGATGCGTTGGAAAGCTTATTCAAATGTACAGATCTTTTATGTTTTACAGATTTTAAAATTTCAAACAGAACATTGACAAAAATGGTAGACAAAATTACAGTTTTTATGGTGGGCAGAAAATTTGGAGATGGTGTCTTCACTTGATTAAGTTCATCCTATTTGCCTATAAAATGAGCCCTTCTTCCATGCATTCAGCAAGAGCAAGAGAAGCATTTTATCAGGCAAAAAAACAAGAGATATATCAAGTTTAGAGAGTTTTATATTCTTTATCTACTCGTTGAAGAGAGTTGTACTTTTATTGTAAAAATTTACTTTGTTCTTGTATTGTGGTGAGAGTGAGATCTTCTTGTAAAGGATAAAAGTTATCCTTGAGAGAACTCTTTCCTTGGTGAGGTTGTTCATCAAGAAGAACTCTTGGTGTGGTGTTATCAAGAGTTGAGGAAAGTTGCCTTGGTGAGGTTGTTCATCAAGAAGAACTCTTGGTGTGGTGTTATCAAGAGTTGAAGGAAGCTGCCTTGGTGAGGTTGTTCATTAAGAAGAACTGTTGGTGTGGTGTTATCAAGAGTTGGAAGAAAAAGTCTTGGTGAGATTGTTCACCAAGCAAGCTGTAAAGATTTCTACAACTTAGTGGAAAGCTTAGCTCGTGGAGCTAAGAGCCCGTGGACGTAGGCAAGGTTTGCCGAACCACGTACATCGAGTTTGCACTCTCTCTATCCCTATACTCTTTACATTTACTTGCACTTGTGATTGTTCATTATTATTATTCTCTTGATTACATACTTGATTGCTTTCTATTTTCATCTTCTTCTCCTTTATTCTCAAAGAAAGAGTTAAAATAATTTTGATCTTTCAAGAAAAGTTTACAAATCCGTTTTTATAAATAAAAACCCAATTCACCCCCCCTCTTGGGTTGCCATACCTGGGTCAACAAGTGGTATCAGAGCAAGGTTGCTCATTTTTTTTTAAATCTTAACCGATTTTGAGCTATGACAACTTTTAATTCAACTTCATATGTTGAGGGACTTTCTATATCTAGACCTCCATTTTTTAATGGAAGTGATTACTCTTATTGGAAAACTAGAATGAGTATTTTCTTGAAATCTTTTGATTATGATTTGTGGTCTATTGTTTTGGAAGGACCTTTTGTTCCTACAAAATTGAAAATGGGGAATGCATGCTTAAAGAACCTAAAGAGTTTAGTGAAGATGATAAAAAGAAATTGAGTTTGAATGCTAAAGCTATGAATGTGTTATATTGTGCTCTAGATAGAAATGAGTTTAATAAAATATCTACTTGTTCTACGGCACAAGAAATATGGCACACACTTGAAGTAACTCATGAAGGAACTAGTCAAGTTAAAAAATCCAAAATTAGTATGCTAGTTCATAGTTATGAGCTTTTTAAGATGAAATCGAATGAATCAATTTCTGAAATGTTTACTAGATTTACGGATATTATTAATAGTTTGAAATCTCTTGGTAAATCTTATTCTAATGTTGAAATGGTGAGAAAGATTCTTAGGTGTCTACCAAAATCTTGGGAGCCAAAGGTGACGGCAATTCAAGAAGCAAAGGACCTCACCAAACTACCATTAGAAGAACTTATGGGTTCTCTCATGACTCATGAAATCACCTTGAAGGAGAATGAAGAAGATTTCAAGAAAAAGAAAAATATCGCTTTCAAATCTTCAACAAAAGAAGATGATGAGTCCGACGATGAAGGAGACGATGAAGATCTTGCATTCATCACAAGAAAGCTAAAAAGGATGATTAGAAGAAACCAAGGATTCAAGAAGAATTCTAGAAGGGAGTACAAAGGGCAAAGCTCAAAGCAAGATAAGAAAAATGATCAAGTCATTTGCTATGAGTGCAAGAAACCGGGACATGTAAAGATGGATTGTCCTTACTTCAAGAGTCAAAACAAGAAATCCAAAGCAATGAAAGCCACAAATTGGGATGATAGTGAAGCTAGCTCCACCGAAGAAGAAGATTGCGAAGTGGCAAACATGTGCTTCATGGCTTTAAGTGAAGATGAGAGACAAAGTGGCAAACACAAGTGGTACTTAGATAGTGGATGCTCAAGGCATATGACCGGAGATGCCTCCAAATTCTCAAGATTAATCATAAAGAAAGGAGGATATGTGACCTTCGGTGATGATGCCAAAGGAAGGGTAATCGGACATGGTGATATTGTTAACCCTTCTTCACCTATTATTAAAGATGTTTTGCTTGTTCATGGTTTGAAACATGATTTGATTAGCATTAATCAATTGTGTGATAAAGGGTATTTTGTTGCTTTTGAGCCTAATAGATGTGTTATTAAGGATGTTAGTAACAATAAGACATTATTTGTTGGTAATAGATGTGGTAATATTTATACAATTGAAATTGATGTTAATGAACATGTAGAAAATTGTTTTATTGTTAATCATGATGCTTGGTCATGGCATAGAAGGTTAGGTCATGCTAGCATGGACACAATTTCAAAAATTTCTAAAAATGATTTAGTTGATGGTCTTCCAAAAATAAAATTTGAAAAGGATAAGATTTGTGATGCTTGTCAATTTGGAAAACAAGTGAGAACTTCTTTTAAACAAAAGAAATTTATTTCAACAAATAAACCTCTACAATTACTTCATTTGGATTTATTTGGACCATCAAGAACTCAAAGCCTTGGTGGAAAGTATTATGTTTTTGTTATTGTGGATGATTATTCAAGATTCACTTGGGTATTATTCTTGAAAACTAAAAATGAGGCCATACAAGCTTTTTCAAAATTTGTAAAAAGAGTCCAAAATCAAAAAGGGTATTCCATTGTGTCCATTAGGAGTGATCATGGTGGTGAAGTAGACAATGTTGCATTTGAAAATCTTTGTGATGAAAATGGTTTTGAGCATAATTTTCCTCACCTAGAACTCCACAACAAAATGGTGTTGTTGAAAGGAAAAATAGGACTATCCAAGAAATGGCTAGGACCATGTTACTTGAAAATAATTTGCCAAAATATTTTTGGGCTGAAGCTATTAATACCGCATGCTTTATAATCAATAGAGTCCATATTAGAGCTTTAATAAAGAAAACTCCTTATGAACTTTGGAAAGGAAGAAAACCCAACATTGGATTTCTTAAAGTTTTTGGATATAAATGTTTTATTTTAAACACCAAGGATAACCTTGAAAAATTTGATGCAAAAGCCGATGTTGAAATTTTTGTTGGCTACTCCAACCATAGTAAAGCATATAGAGTTTTTAACAAAAGACTCTCACTATTGAAGAATCTATGCATGTTGAATTTGATGAAACTAATGTTATTTCTTCAAAGAATTTAGATGATGATATTGTTGAGGTAGGAAGGCAAATCAAGGAATCAAGGCTTGATGAAACGAGCCAAGATGAATTACAACTTCAACAAGAAAAGCTTGTGGAAGTAAATGATTCTTCCCAAGAATTACCAAAGGAATGGAGGTATGCAAAAGGTCACCCTAAAGATCTCATTATTGGTGAACCATCACAAGGTATGAAAACTAGATCTTCTTTTAAGAACTTTTGTAATCATTTTGCTTTTGTCTCTCAATTTGAACCAAAATCTTTTAAAGAAGCCGAAAATGACGAAAGTTGGATTTTGGCTATGCAAGAAGAATTGAATCAATTTGAGAGAAATCAAGTTTGGGAATTAGTCCCTAGACCCAAAAATCATTCTATTATAGGCACTAAATGGATTTTTAGAAATAAAGTAGATGAAAATGGCACCATTATTAGAAACAAAGCTAGACTTGTTGCTCAAGGATACAATCAAGAAGAAGGTATTGATTATGAGGAAACCTTTGCACCGGTTGCTAGATTAGAATCAATTAGAATGTTGTGTGCATTTGCATGTTATAAAAATTTTACATTATATCAAATGGACGTCAAAAGTGCATTTTTAAATGGTTACATTATGGAGGAAGTATATGTAGAGCAACCTCTTGGTTTTCAAAATCATGATTTTCCAAACCATGTTTTCAAACTCAAAAAGGCACTTTATGGCTTGAAACAAGCACCAAGAGCATGGTATGATAGATTGAGCAAATTTCTCATTGATAATGGTTTCGAAATGAAAAACGTTGATACTACTCTTTTTGTTAAAACAAAAAATGATGATTTATTAATTGTTCAAATCTATGTTGATGATATTATATTTGGTGCTACTAATGTCTCTATGTGTGAGGAATTTTCCAAGTGCATGCAACAAGAATTTGAAATGAGCTTAATGGGAGAATTAAATTTCTTCCTTGGACTTCAAATCAAGCAATCAATAGATGGATCTTCATTAATCAAGCTAAATACACAAGAGATCTTCTCAAGAAGTTTGGCATGGATAATTCAAGGACATATAACACACCTATGGGTACATTAACCAAGCTTGACAAAGATGAGAAAGGAAAAGATGTTGAGGTAACAAAATATCGAGGTATGATTGGCTCTCTTTTGTATTTAACTGCTAGTAGACCTGATATTATGTTTAATGTGTGTATGTGTGCTAGATTTCAATCTTGTCCAAAGGAATCTCACCTTAAAGCTGTCAAAAGGATATTTAGATATCTTCTTGGAACCATAAATCTAAGTCTTTGGTATCCTAAGTGTGATAATTTTGATCTAATTAGTTATTCTGATGCGGACTTTGCTGGAAGTCTTCTTGATAGAAAGAGCACTAGTGGCTTTTGCCATTTTCTAGGACATGCATTAGTCTCATGGTTTAGTAGAAAACAAAATTCTGTTGCCTTATCAACCGCGGAAGCCGAGTATATTGCAGTAGGAAGTTGTTGTGCACAATCTTTTTGGATGAAACAAATTTTAAAAGATTATGGTGTGGTATTTGATCATATTCCCATCAAATGTGACAATACAAGTGCCATCAACATTTCAAAAAATCCCATACAACACTCTAGGACTAAGCATATAGAGATTAGACATCATTTTATTAGAGATCATGTGCAAAAAGGTAATATTTCTTTAGAATTTATTCCCACCGATAAACAATTAGCCGATATATTTACTAAACCCTTTAGTCAAGATAGATTTAGCATAATTAGAAGAGAATTAGGCATGTTAGATATGTCTTAATTTTGTTTTTATATGATAATCTTTGAATGGTAGCATATGTTAAGGGGGAGAATATGTTTAGGGGGAGTAACTAATTTGATTAAATCTTTTTGATGATAACAAAATGGGGAGAAATGGATGGTTTGCTTATATTCATAACAATTGCTCTCTTTTTGCTTATTGTTGATTTTATTTTCATTCTTGATTTTAGATTATATTTTAAAACAATCAATGGTTTGTCATCATCAAAAAGGGGGAGATTGTTAGCCCTAAGGCTACATGATAATTTTGATGATAACAATACACATTGATTCATTGGTTTACTAACATGTTTATTTATGTGCAAGAGTAAGATCATTAAAATAATTGTAAAATCAAGAAAAGGCTTATTAAAATAAAGTGTTGAAGCTAAGGAGAAGACTACATGTTAAAGGCACCAAAGTTTAAGAACAAGGTTTGATTCAAGGAATGTGACACATGAGCAATGTTCAATCAATTGGTCATATATTTCTTACAGATGTCCAAATGACGTGATTCTTAAGCCTTTGGAAAGCTTACTCAATTTATAACATTTCATATGTTTTAAAGAAATTCAAATTTCAAGTGTAAGGTTGTCCAAATCATCATGCAAGTTGAAAGACAAATGGAAGCAGCTGACATGAGCACTGAATACTCTTTTGGACATATCTTGAGCTAGAAAAATCAAATGACTTGATTCTTATGGAATTGGAAAGAGGACATAATGAGTCACATTTCATATGTTTTGAAGAAATTCAAATTTCAAATGGAAGGCTGACATAATTGACATGCAATTCGGTGGACTGACACAAGGAAGAAAAATCAACTCACATGAGCACTGAATGGTGTTTTGGCCATATCTTAAGATAGAGATATCCAAATTCTTTGATTATTAATGTTTTGGAAAGCTTATTCAAATATGCAGATCTTTTATGTTTTGAAGAAATTCAAATTTCAAACGCAATGCTGACAGAATTATCATTCAATTCGGTAGACTGACACAAGAAAGAAAAATCAAGTTACATGAGCACCGAATGGTGTTTTGGCCATATCTTGAGCTACAGATATCCAAATGACTTGATTCTTGATGCGTTGGAAAGCTTATTCAAATGTACAGATCTTTTATGTTTTACAGATTTTCAAATTTCAAACGGAACATTGACAAAAATGGCAGACAAAATTATGGTTTTTATGGTGGGCAGAAAATTTGGAGATGGTGTCTTCACTTGATTAAGTTTATTCTATTTGCCTATAAAATGAGCCCTTCTTCCATGCATTCAGCAAGAGCAAGAGAAGCATTTTATCAAGCAAAAAAACAAGAGATATATCAAGTCTAGAGAGTTTTATATTCTTTATCTACTCTTTGAAGAGAGTTATACTTTTACTGTAAAAATTTACTTTGTTCTTGTATTGTGGTGAGAGTGAGATCTTCTTGCAAAGGATAAAAGTTATCCTTGAGAGAACTCTTTCTTTGGTGAGGTTGTTCATCAAGAAGAACTCTTGGTGTGGTGTTATCAAGAGTTGAAGAAAGTTGCCTTGGTGAGGTTGTTCATCAAGAAGAACTCTTGGTGTGGTGTTATCAAGAGTTGAAGGAAGCCCTTGGTGAGGTTGTTCATCAAGAAGAACTCTTGGTGTGGTGTTATCAAGAGTTGGAAGAAAAAGTCTTGGTGAGGTTGTTCATCAAGCAAGTTGTAAAGATTTTTACAACTTAGTGGAAAGCTTAGCTCGTGGAGCTAGGAGCCCGTGGACGTAGGCAAGGTTTGCCGAACCACGTACATTGAGTTTGCACTCTCTCTATCCTATACTCTTTACATTTACTTGCACTTGTGATTGTTCATTATTATTATTCTCTTGATTACATATTTGATAACTTCTAATTTCATCTTCTTCACCTTCATTCTCAAAGAAAGAGTAAACTAATTTTGATCTTTCAAGAAAAGTTTTACAAATCCGTTTTGATAAATAAAAACCCAATTCACCCCCCCTCTTGGATTGTCATACTTGGGTCAACAGAAATAACGCTATATATATATAGTGAGAGGCCTGGACAAAATCTCCTAGAAATCCTGTAAAAGATCTAAATCAAAATCATATTAGGATTAGGAGAAATAAAATAGGAAGTGATAGAATTAAACTTCTAAAGAAATTAGGACACATAAATATTTTACTATTCTAATTAGGATACAAGATACTATATCCTAATCTAAAGAGATATTTATTATAAATTAAATAGTTTCTAAAATATAATTCTAGAAACAGTAAAATAAGAAACAAAATAATATTCTTGTTTTATCACAAGTTGATCAAAATATAACATGTGCATGACACATGCATATTGACACAAAAAATCTCGTCACCAATATTCTCGGTACAAGTGCTCGACACACACCACTCGACACTTGACATTGATACTCGACACTCAACAAGTTTGACACAACAGTCTTGACATGCAACACAATCACGACATTCGACAAACACTCGACAAAATCTCGATACTCGAGAAGATCTCGACACTCGACAAAAGCGACACTCGACAAAATTTCGATATTCGACAAGATCTCGACAACCAAACATGACACCAATAATATCGACACAATCAACTCGGAACATCTCGACACGCGACATAATCTTGGCACCAACATAGTTAAAGCATAAGTGGTGAAAAATCATAGTAAGGGATGTTGAAGTTTACAAATACAGATATCTAAGGATGATTAATGAGAAGTGTCGCCTGACTAGAGTGAGAAATAGAAGCACTAATAAAATGACAAATAAAGTAGAGAATGTTATTTGAATCATGAAACTATTTATTAAAGTTGTAAAGTAACAAGTAATTGTTAAATTAACGAATGATAAAATTATCTACCTTTAGAAATTATATTTGTATCAGTTTTTGAATTAATGATGTTATGAAATTTTTAAGGGTTAATTATCTATGTTTGGATTTAGATTGCCTTTATGTGATAATTTACCAAAACTAGAAGAGGTAATTCGGTTCTGTTTTGGAAGTGACACCAGTAAAGTTCAATTTGAAGTTTAAAATGAATGTCAAATTTCGTGAGATTTTGAAATTTTTTTGCTGTATAAGTAAAGCATAGAGAACCAAGAATCGAATTAAGAATAGGATTTGCAAGTGTGCATATAACATTTTATATGTTTTAGTGAAAAATTATAGAAGTCTTTGGAGGTATCCATGGAAAGTTTAGTTATTTTCAAAGAAATAGACGTTTTGGGTAATCATTAGTTAGTTGCTTTACATAGTAAGCTCTGCTAGTTTTTAAGAGATTGAACATTCATTCTTATTTTCTAATGCATTATATTTAAATTTGTTCAGATGTTTCGGCTATATAAGTTCAGCTTCTCTTTGTTATAAAATTCACTAAATAAATGTTGGGTATTGAATAGAAGGGTTTACAGGTGTTACTGCTACCTTGCTTTCAGGTGCGTAATCAGCTACTCTGAATTAATCCTTTAAAATCCAACCCTACAGTTCATTACCTCATGCTTGTCTTCCAAGGTGTTTGTATAGAGAACTCTTTCACTGCTAAGTGTTTCATGAATGAAAATGGTGCCTGATCATTGTAAGAATTAGAAGCACTAGAACAGGTAGTATGGAGAGCAGAGAGGGTGTCTTGAACCATATTGTAACTATTAATTAATAACATTGTTTTGAGTTGACAAATTTGATTTCGACACATATGAAATCAGATCAACGTTGTGACTGAATTGAGCTCTCGGAAAGAAGGTTTTTCAAAGCAATGCCACTTCCCTTATGAGTTTCATAACCTGTTTTGTATTTTTAACATGCATGCAGCATAGACTGCTACAAAATTTTTTCGAATATACTATTCAGATATCTGTTTTATTTACATTTATATCACAGTAAAAGTGTAGATTTATTTGATGTGTGGACGATTTACTCAAAATCAAAGTAGTAATTATGTTTTTTTTGGAAGTAATATTTGTACCGTTTACATATACAGATATATATATAAGGTTCCTAGGTTCCATAATTTTAATAAACTAATATTTATTTGTGAATTTTATAAAATTTTTTAATTGTTATTGTTAAATTTATCACTTTTTCAATAAAAGAATTTACTATTGTAGATATGGATTTAACTTTAATATAAGTAATGTTACACTTACAAAATTTATATACATCATTCAATAACCATGACTCATCAGCATTTATTACATTGATTTTTTATATCCACCGTTCCATTCACTTGATGACACATCAACTTTATATACAAATTTTGTAAGTATAGCACTACTTCAAGAAGAACACTCAAAAGTATGAGAAAAATTGTTAAAGTATGGGAATTAAATTGAGAGGATAATTAATGACAAGAAGAATCGATAAGTGTTTGACTTAATTTGAGAAATAGAAGAATTAGCAAAAACGGTGAATAGAAAATGTTATTTGGACCATCAAACTATAATTAAAAGTTTGTTTACATTGACAAAATATTAGCATGTGCTTTTTAAATTATTGAATGATAACGTTATGTAATTTAATAATAATCAGATTAACATTTAAAAATAATGTTTTTCAATAACTGTTGGATAAAAACATTTTAGAAGTAAATTAATACGGACAATTCGAAATATGTAATATCCTAAGTTTTTGTAATATACATTATAGCATTTGTTGTGGTTACATGTGTAATTATATGTATTAATGTGTTGGTTATGAATTGGATTTGTAGTGTAATAAATGAGAGATGATGGGCTTGATGGTAATGAGCAAAGGAAAAGAGCACTAAATAGAAATTGTGCCTAATGTTTATCTATAAAAATGGGAAGAATTCTAGAATTTCTTCATTCTTGCTCTTAAGTCCACGTTTTCAGCTCTTCACACTCTCTCTAAGCTTTTTACACAAAAACTTATCAAGAACACAAGGAAGGGGAGGAGAAGGAAGAAAGGAAGTGGTAAGAATTCACCTTTTTCCTTAGAATTCTTGTCTTAGCGTGTGTGTTTGCAAGAATTCTTTTGGGTTGTGATGTGAGTATGTGAATTGTTGTTTGTGATGCTGAAAATTTGTGTGGAAACATGAATTTGAATGATTTTTGAATGCATCTAAGTAAGGAGATGAAGATATAAGCTAGAAATGAGAGTTTAGTTCAATCCTAGAATTTTTGTTTACAATGAGCAGTGTATGTTCCGAAAATTACCAAACATTGGGGGGATGTTGGCTTGCTCTGAAATAATTATGAATGAAAATAGACATGTCCAGGAGTGTATAGAAATTGAATTCACTCAAAAATTTGAAGTATGTGAATTTTAGTGAATTTTTAAACTTTTAGTATGGAATTGCACATTTCCCCTATCTTAGAACAGAGTAGGGGAAGACGATTTTAGTTGAAGGTCCAAATATTTGTAGAATTACCTGATTTTTGGTATGCAAGTCCTTTGATGTGTCAAATTTGAGATTGTAAATTTTCACTGAGATTGAAGCTCTGTATGAATTGTTATGAATTTTTAAAGTTGACTTGATAAAACTGGAAGTTTTAGTTTCCAAAACATGGCAGTTAGAAATAATTGGGTTTGAATGACTTAAACCCCTTGAAAAGCCATGATTTTGGCATGGGGGTATATATATATATATATGTTATGTACCAGCCTAGAAATGTTTATAGCCAATTGAGTAGGATTTCAATTCCTACAAATTTTTAAGTCTGTACTATTCATTGAAATGAATGCAATGGCAGAATCGTTGAGGTAACGAATTTGATTATTTTGAGTGACCAAATGACCCCAATTGGCTCTAAAAATTTTAAGGAGACGAGATATATGAGTGTAAAAGATGTCTACCCAATTGTGTGAACTTTTGGAAATAGACAATTGTTGTCATAAATTGTTTGTCAAAGTATGTATAGAAATATAGCTGAAAATGGAGAATTATTTCACCAATATACGTGGTGACCCTTGAAATAATTTTGTGTTGTTTTTAGGTTAAAAACAAGCATCGACTAAGAAGCTCTATAAGGTAAGTAAGCTAATTATTATGACGCCACAATAAATCATATTACATTGTATGTAATGTTGTGGATTATAACACTATTAATTGTTAGCATCCTGATGCTAGAATGTGGGATATTATGAGTGATTGTGAATTTGTGAAATGTAATTGGCATGCCAAGACTTAGGAAGCTTAGCTCTCATAGCCTGAAGGGAGGTCTGGACCATGTGTTTCTCTAGATGAGATTCGGTAGCATGGGTCCGGTATCACCCAGATTGTTAGACTGGCCTCCTGTTATTTCAGGTCTAGGCAATTGAATGGATCCACACTATCCCGTACTCCCATGGCTTGAGGGGAGGTCTAAACCATGTGCTTCTCTAGATGAGATTTGGTAGCATGGGCCCGGTATCACCCGGATTGTCAAACTAGCCTTGAGCTATTTCATGGGTAGGCCTCTGAATGTATCTGTACTACTGTGTGGCAGGATAGAGTCCAGTAGGACTATATGGTTATCGCCTTTGGGGTGATGGCGGATTCGTACGATGTGAGAGTGTGATAAATTCTCACTATGACAATTCCTTGCCTACGGAAGTAGCCAATAGGTGGAAAAGTGATTAGGGCCTGTATATGGGAACTGACTGCGAAACGAAAAGTTCTACCTTGATTAGAGAGCCTGTTTCCTAGGTGACTGTAACCAATACTGTAGAAGCTTCCTTACTATGTGAGTATGATTGTATATGAAAATGTACTGAAGGGATAATGTGAACTCACTTAGGTGAGATTAAATCGACCTGTAATGGTCTAGACAGAAAATTGGCGCAGGAGCGCGACTGTAATCGAAGTGAATTCTGGGTCATTCTCATTTAATAAGTTGACTCAGGCCTGTGTACAAAGGATTGAATAGTCTTAGTACTATGAACTGAATTTTTATTGTTATTGTATCTCTTTGTGTTTTCATTTAGCCTATTTACTGACTTTTACTCACCTAAGTTATTGTGTGCCTCAGGTGACCAGTAAACTGAGATATGGCCGGAGGACTTTTGATATTACTGACAAAGTTCTCTTGGCAAGCACAGAACGCTACCGAGGTTATCACAGCCATACTATATGAATTCTTTTGATTTTTTTGAATTTATCTATATATAATGAAATGGTGTGGTTGCGATTATGAACTCTGTTATGAGTTATACTCATATTAATTTTTTGAAAGAAATGACAGAGTTCACATTTAAATGACTGTGTATAGCAGTACTATCTGTATATACAGTATGAGTTGTGACAGTAGTGATATCAGGGCATAGGTTTAAGGTTCTGTAGACACTTGTGTTGTAAGCGGTCAAGGGAACCAAGTCCATGCCAAATCCTCCATAGTAAGTAACATTATAATTGTTTGAAATCTCTGAAATAGTTGAAGATGAATGAGGACTATTAATTATTACTATTATTCATATTATTGTTATTATATGGTGCCTCATTCTGTTCTGATGATCAGAATTGATAGTCATGTCTCGACTGAGATGACCCAGGAGAGCCGATAACCCTATCGTGGAGGAAATGAGGAGAGGTAGCTCCACATCTGGAGTGAGACGAACCTCGGAGCTGGATGAACCTGCTTTGGTCAGAAATAGAAGACCGAAGAGACAGGCTGGGACTAGTAGCAGCTCACGGGCTCAGGACGCTATAGTCCAAGAGTTAGTACAGATTTTGACTGATGTGAGACGGGAGGCTGCACAACCTAGTTTCATCACCTTTGAAAATATACAAGTTGTGGAGCAGTTTAGAAGACTTAACCCTCCATCCTTTACAGGCTCAACTGACCCATTAGCTGTAGAAGAATGGGTTCATGAAATGGAGAAGATATTTGAACTTGTGGGGTGTACGGACACACAACGGCTCACATACGCTACTTTTATGCTAAAGGGTAGTGCAAGTTATTAGTGGAAAATGACCAAGAGAGCTCACACTGGGGAAGATGGAGTGCTTACTTGGGCTCAGTTTAAAGAGTTATTTTACGACAAGTACTTCCCTCAATCATTGAAGAATGATAAGATTACTAAATTTGTACAGTTTACTTAGAGGTCCATGTCCCTCACAGAACATGAAAAGAAGTTTGAGGCTCTCTCCATATTTGCTCCATACCTCATCAGCACGGAAGAGGAGAAAGCCAAGTTCTTTGAGAGAGGCCTGAAACCAAAAATCCAAAGGCACGTGGCAGTTTTAGAATTGAAGAGCTATAGTGCGGTGCTGAGGAAGGCACAGATATTAGCAAGAGTGAAGAAATGGCTGAAGCTGGCAAGGTTAAAGAAGAGGGTTCTACTTCTCAATAAAGGAAGCCATGGAGGAATAATAGTAAATGGTTCAAGAACGGCAAGGGGAAGAAGAAGCCACATACGAGTAGAAAAGAATTTCCTGTATGTAACATATCCCACAGATCGCATCCGAGAACGTGTCGTTTCAAGACTGGAGCGTGCTTCTAATGTGGCAAAACTGGACACTTTATTGCTTCATGTCCTGAAGCCAGTCAAGCTCCAATTACTGCTGGTAGAGTTCAGAATGCACTGGGTAGAGAACCACGAGCACGAGGAAGAGTTTATGCCCTCACGACTGCCGAAGCATGGGAGGCTCCATCGGTTGTTTCTGGTATTATCTCTATTCTTGGTCATAATGCTCATGTATTGTTTGACTCGGATGCCACTCATTCATTTTTGTCTCGTACTTTTGCTCATAAAGTGGAAGTAAAACCTTCAATTATGGAGGTTGAGATGTCTGTCTCTACTCCTTCGGGGACGGCATTGTATGCTAGAGAAGAGTTGAAATCCTACCCGATCAAAATAGACAGTCAAGAATTGGAGGCCAATCTAATCATATTAGAGATGCGTGATTTTAATGTGATTCTGGGTATGGATTGGTTATCTAAATATCATGCAGATGTCAAGTTTTGAGAAGAAAGTGGTATTCCATTCTCCACTTAGATTGGAACGCAGTTTTGTTGAGGCAGATATAGTTTCATTGCCATTGTTTGTCTTAGCCTTGAAAGCTCGAAAGTTCCTTTGGAAGGGATATATTGGTTTCTTGGCTTGTGTTATGGCAACACCGAAGGAAAAGAAGAGTATTCAGAACATTCTAGTGGTAAAGGAATTTACAGACGCATTTCCAGAAGAATTACCCGGACTCCCTCTCGATCAAGAGATTGAATTTACTATCGATCTTTTACCGAGAACCACTCCTATATCCAAAGTTCCATATCGGATGTCACCAATAGAACTCAAGGAACTGAAGGAGCAATTGCAGGAGTTATTAGATAAGGGTTTCATCCGTCCCAGTGTCTCTCCTTGGGGAGCACTAGTTTTGTTTGTGAAGAAAAAGGATGGGACAATGAGATTGTGCATTGATTATCGTGAGTTGAATTGGGTGACTATAAAGAACAAGTATCCCCTTCCAAGGATTGATGATCTACTTGATCAGTTACATGGGGCAAAGGTGTTTTCCAAGATTGATCTTTAATCTTGGTACCATCAGTAAAAAATTAGAAAGGAAGACATTTCAAAGACTGCTTTTCGAATGAGGTATGGGCACTACGAATTCTTGGTGATGCCTTTCGGACTCACGAATGCTCCAGCTGCTTTTATGGATCTTATGAACTGTGTTTTTAAGGAATTCTTGTATAAATTCGTCATTGTGTTCATTGATGATATCTTGGTGTATTCTAAGAATTCTGAAGAACACTAACAGCATTTGAGAAGGGTGTTGCAATTATTGAGGGAGAAAAAATTGTATGCCAAGTTTAAGAAATGCGAGTTTTGGCTCAATCAAATTTTCTTCTTGGGTCATATTGTTTTAGGTAATGGAATCTCTATAGACCCAAACAAAGTTTAAGCTGTTGTGAAGTGGCTAAGACCAACTAACATAACTGCAGTACGCAGTTTTCTGGGATTGACTGGGTACTATAGGAGATTTGTTGAAGGCTTTTCCAAGATAGCCTCACCCATGACGCAGTTGACCAAGAAGAATGTAGCTTTTGTATGGTCGGAAGACTGTGAAAAGAGTTTCCAAGAACTCAAGAATCGATTAGTGACAGCTCTAGTACTAACCATTCCTTCTGGTTTAGAGGGATTTGTGATATACAATGATGCTTCTAAGAATGGGTTGGGGTGTGTTTTGATGCAAAATGGCAAGGTTATAGCCTATGCATCTCGACAATTGAAAGACTATGAGAAGAATTACCTTACCCATGATCTAGAACTCGCAGTAGTGGTGTTTGCATTGAAAATCTGGAGGCATTACTTGTACGGAGCAAGATGTGAGATCTGTACTGACCACAAGAGCCTTAAATATTTTTTTACTCAGAACGAATTAAATATGAGGCAAAGGAGCTTCCTTAACAGGTGAAGGCACCAGTTTTCCATAATCTCTACCCAATCCAATCCACTGCAAATTTCATAATTTCAATTGGCATGGCTCGCAACGGGCTAGTATGCTTGGTGGATGATAAATAGCCTGGCCGAGTGGTTTTTTTTTTTTTTACGTAAGTTGGTATAATAAAACTGTAACTTAATTAAAATCGAAGATTTAAACTTAAAATATTATAAAAAAATGAGTACATTTCATATTCAAATAAAGTTGGTAGAATAATGACATAAATGAATAAGAGAAGCACTATTAATGATATTAAAATTCCATGAATATATGTAAATACACATGTATTAACATTTAATTTTCATAATTTCTTGTTTAATTATATATTTAAAATTATATTACTTAATCATTCATATTAAAATGTTAATTTAATTTTTCATTACAATTATCATATTACAATCCAATATCCTAACACCATGGTTCTATGTTCTTATTATTATAAATATTAAATATGTACGTATGTATGTGTGTATGAATGAATGTATTAGATAATTTTTATATTTAAGAATGTATTATGTGATTGGGAAGGGGAAGGAATTCATCCCAAACCATTTGGCTTCATGGGCTGCACTCTATATATATTGTGTGTGTATGTGTTAAATTTGAATATAGAAATGGACACAATTGTATCTAATAGTTCTTTGATTTTTTTTTTAATGTAAATGATGGACATGCTAGTCGATATGGAAAAGTTAACTTCTAGCAGCATTGCCTCATAAATTAATATATCATTACCACTTATAAATGCAATATATGTATGAAAGTAAATCTTCTATTATCTTTTAAAGTACTTTTAACCTTATCAAAGACTTTGTAATTTATACTGCTTAACTAAAAATCATTAAAATAAATGTTCTAAATATTAAAACATTTTATATTATGAAAAATAATTAGAGAAGCATTTTTTTTCACGAGGTTTACAGAGATTCTTTGACTCCTTATCACGAAATTTAATTTATGGATCAGTCATCCTATCGCTCTTCCATTGAGTAGTATTACCTCCAAAAAAGTTTTAATAAAAAGTAGTAATTACTCTACACAATAAGAAAACTGACCTTTTATGGCGGGTCAAAACCGCGATAAAAGGTCTTTTATAGCGTGGCGGTACTAGCTCGCCGTATAAAGTGGCAACGTAAAAGGTATTTTGACTTTTTACCGCAATTTTAGCCCACCGTAAAAACTTGTTAACTGCGGTCCAGTAAACCGCCGTAAATGGTTGTGGTGTGGTATAAGTTATTTACAGCGGTTTTTCTACCCGCCGTAAAAGATTATTAACGACGGTTATATTGCCCGCCATAAATGGTTTTTGTGTGATGTAAGTTATTTACAGCGGTTTAGAGGCCGCCGTTTAAATATTGTTAACCGTGGTTGACCTGCCTGCCATAAATGGTTTTGTCGTGGTCTAATTTATTTATGACGGTTTATAGCCCACCGTAAAAAGTGCAGAATGTTTTTTTTTTGGCTCTTTTGGTAGCCAGTATTTATTACCAAATTTTTTGGAACCCGTTTTCGTTTTCAAAGTTTTCATTGCATCCATAACCAAAATTTTTTGGAAACTGATTTCATTTTCAAGCAATTCATTGCATCCATAAGGATATATTCACATACAAAAAACAAATAAATTGATATTGGCATAACACATAAAAGTACAACATAAGAATATATTCTCATACATTCGCAAACATGAAAGAAAAAGAGTTCTACTAAGTTTGTTTCCAATAAGTGCAAAAGTCTAAAATAAGTCTACAAGTCTTATTCCAATCAAGTCTTCATGTCAGAAAAAGCTACACAAATAAAAGCAAAAATTAGTAGTTAACTATTCATAAATTTATTAAAAAAGTTCAAGTGAAAGCTATATGCCTTACATTGATTTATTTACATAGAAATGGCAAATAGCTTCATATATATACCTAATTGTCCTCCTTATTTGTTGTTGCAAGGTCAATGTTAACACGATTTCGATGTGCACTTGAAGCATTTGGAACCGAAGCCTAAAGATATTTTGAAAGATTTAGAAAAACTTATAATCCTAAATAGTTTCAATCATCAACAACTTATAATTATTAAGAAAAAAGAAACAAAGTAATCATATTGTCACTTGGGTTTAGACTTTATGTACTACATATAACATTGTGATAAATAGTTAGCAAATACAACTATATTGCCAAAGGCGAGTTCACCAACTGCATATTCTCAATGCAATTCACCATTACAATCATCAATGAAATCAATCTCTCAATAGCTTCATGAATTAGATAGCAACTCTTTCAATAGCTAATATAAAGTAAATGGAAGTTAAGTGAACACCTGATGTCATATAGGTGGTGGCAACTGCTCTTCAATGTCTGGAAATTTCTGTTGTAAAAAGTTGTACAACTGCGAATTGTAGTCCTTCAATTCTTTGTTCTCCACTCGCATTTCATGTAATTGTTGATGCAATTTCTCCACATCAGCAGCCTGAGATGAACATTGACTTGTGACAATAGTTGGAGAAGGACCATGGCCATATGTGCAGGCATAACCATAATGATCACATCCCAATACATCTTGAAATACCCGTTCTGTTGCAGACTCTGCAAAATGATGAAAACAACTATAAGTGAAAGCATAAAAAAAGGATTGTGTAACCAATTTAACACAAATTGTAAGAGCATATAATTTAGTTTAAAAAAGTACAATTATTTCAGCACTCTCAATGTCCACTACATCTCCATCACTTCTCGTTCTAGTCTTGATAAATACACTTACGCCATCTGTTTTTTCTCCACTCTTTGACATCTTTACAACAAAAATGAAGAAAAATATATTAATGTAGATATGCAAGGAAGTAAGTTACAAATATAACGCATGAATTATCAATGCAAAATCTCTAATAATTCATATGATTTTTAAATGTTGTTAAAACTTACCTCTTCTCTCTTTTTAGCAAAAGATGTGCGACCGGTCATATGAAGTGCAAACTGGTGTGCGCGATTTGCCTTATTCCTCTCTGCTTGTTTCTGTAATATTAAAGAGCAATATTTTAGTATATTTTGAGAAAACAATTATCTTAACAATCATTTTCATAACTTACTTGAGCTCCTTCGCTACTCTAATAAGCCACTAAAATCTTCCAATGCTCTTCAGTAATTTTTAGAGGGGTAAAAGCCAAACGATCCTCATCCGTCAGATATGGCTTATAAAAGTCTCTCTTAACACGAGCTTTTAAATCCCTCCGAAGTACTCTGATTGCTTTTAAATAATGAGGTCTATACTCATCTGGGACATCTGTATTATCCTATAATAACAAAAGGTATAATAGAGATTAGTGTACTTAAACTAAATATTTTTAAACTTAGCAGTTAAATTAAATTAAATACCTTCACTTCTTCCCAAATTGCATTCAATTTGTGCTCAGGCATGGCATGCCAACTAGCAAAAGTCAACGAAGCCATTGATCCATTTCTGGCTATGATGCCAAGTTGGGATGTAAACGTCTCTTTATTCGGACCAATTGGTTGCCATTTGTCGTTGAAATCAATGTGTAAAATCTAGCCTGAGCCCCATTCAGAATTACCGCGAGCAAATCCACGACCTTTTCCTTGTGATGACGCACCTAATCATATACAATTAGTTTCACATTATAAAGTAAAACGTTTATATGAAAGAATTATTATTTATTTACGAACCTTGGTCTCCCATATTCATTTGAGACTGGGAAGATAAAGATGACTGTCGTAGAGATTCTGCCTCCCTTCATAGTACACTTTCCATAGAGTCATCTCTCTGTCTCTTTGGTGCCATAGTAAGCTGCAAAAATATACTAACATTAGAAAACTAAAACCCTATTGATACATTATATTACAAATAGATAAGGCATTTGATGCATGTACAATAAATGAATGTCCAATAATGTGAAAACAATAAACAACTTTCATTAATACATAAGAAACATGGTATACCTACAAGTAAACTTTATCACAAAAACTATCATTCATCATCATCCATCTCTTCATCATCATTTACACCATTGATGTCAAGTGTAGTTCCATCAACTCCTGGCCTAACCCAAGCAACATCTTCTTCATGAACAAACTCTCTTTCATCCACTTCTTGTTGTGCATATAACTCAACTTGTGGCACACTTTTTACCGTATGCTCATAGTTCTTGATTGAATAAAGATAGAATGAATCTCTAACAGTCATCTTAAGAACTATATGCCAATCTGCTTCTAAAGGATCTTGGATATAACAAACTTGTTCAGCTTGATTCGCTAGAATAAAAGGTTCATCATCCTCATGATTGAGTTTGTATAATAGATGATTGAAGTTAACCATTGTGAAGTTAAATTCATCAAACTTCTTTCCAATCCGATCATCAACCCAATCACACTTGAACAACACGAGCTTCATTAAGTTGACATAACGAATTTCAATTATGTCTCTTAAAACCCCATGAAATGTTACACTGCCTGAACGTGGATTTCTATCCCTTGCACTAGCATAGCTCAATGTATCCGCCTTTAACACAACACCAGAATTTTGGGAGGTTCTATTGTTGTCAATATCTTTGGTCTGAAATTTGAAACCATTAACAACATAAGATTTGAAACGTCGTGCAATTGTTTTTGGGCCATTAGCTAAGTGGACAATTTCTTCAGGCAATGTCACATTTGAGGTTTGCAAAGCTTCCACCTATAAAAACCCACTAGTGTTATAACTCATATTTAGTATGAGGTTGAAGAATTAATTAAAGTAACATAGCTTACATGGCTTTTGAACCACTTATGAAATTTTGAGTTGTGTTCTTTCTGAATTTGATGACTTGAAGCGCCAGGATGTTGTTGAGAGAGTATGTTGATATGCTCCCTTTATAAATGAAAATGATGAAATTAATATGAGTTATAAGAAAGACTAAGCAAATGGATACTCAATGAATAATAGATGAACGTATGTCAAAAATTATGAACGACTTACTCTGGGAAAGAATCAATTGTTGTAGTATTTACAAGCACATATCTATGTGCTTGTATCTAGGTAATGTTGTCAAGGTTAAATTCACACCTTTCTTTGAGCTACCGTCTTTGTTCCCAGGTGCTCGATTAGTTTTAGTTTCCACTTCATCGAGATATCGTGAACCAAAATTAGTGCACTCCTCCATCAAGTATCCTTTAGTAATAGAAGCCTCAGGATGTGCACGATTTCTAACATAATTCTTCAAAGTTAACAAGTACCTATAATTTTAAGAATTCAAAATAAGTGTAATTCCTTCATGTATAATATGTAAACAAAACACATTATACATAAAATTTAATATCTCTCAATGGGATACATCCAACAAAATTATACAGGTCTACCAATCAAAGCCTCTTCAGCAAGATGCACTGGCAAATGTTCCATCACATTAAAGAATGAAGGTGGAAAAATTTTCTCCAAAAGGCATAAGGTTACAACCACTCGATTTTGTATATTCTTTAAGTCTTCTTATGTATTCACTTTAGAGCACAATTGCCTAATAAAGTTAGCAAGCTTAATCAACGTTTCAACAACATTTTTAGGTAATGCTCTACCAGCTGTAAAAGGAAGCAATTGTTGTATCAATATGTGATTACCATGACTTTTGAGGCCCCAAATGCTGCACTCTTTAATGTGCACACGTCGAGAAATATTTGATACGTAACCATCTGGCACCTTCACTCTCTTCAACACATTTAAGAACACTACTTTGTTTTCTTTGTTCATTGAGAAGCATGTAGGAGGCAAATATGCTTTATGCTTTCCCCTTTCTTGCGGATGCAACAGTTTCCTTATTCCCATTTGATGCAAATCATGTCAAGCCTTTAAATTATCTTTAGACTTTTCAGGATCCCCTAACAATTCCAAAGGATATTATCACAAATATTCTTCTCAACATGCATGACATCAAGATTATGTTGAAGTAAATTATGCTCCCAATATTGTAGTTCAAAGAAAATGCTCTTCTTCTTCCAAATGCTTCCATAATTCATCATCTCAAAATTTTTCCTCTCTCTTTTATGAAGATCTTCCATTCTATATTCAGTAAGTACACTTTGTACTTGTTGTTTCATATCAAATCCAGCCATCTGAATAGAAGGAGGTAAAAATTCCCTTTTGCCATTAAAAGACACTTTATCTTCCGAAATCTATGAGAAAAGGGTAGAAATCGACGATGACCCAAATAACAAACTTCCTACCATGATGTAACCATTGAGATGTTGTATTCGTAGAACAAGAAGGACAAGCTTTCTCCGCTTTGGTACTCCAACCCAACAAGTTAGCATATGCTGGAAAGTCATTAATAGTCCACAACAAAGTTGCATGTAACTTAAACATTTGTTGACGTTATGCATCATAAGTAACCACACCGTCATTCCACAAATCTTTCAATTCTTCAATCAATGGTTGTAAGTAAACATCAATTTTATTTCTAGGACCTTTCAGGCCATCAATAAACACAGACAACATGAAGAATGATTGTTTCATACACAACCATGGCGGCAAATTATAAGGTATTAATAACACAGGCCATATACTATGAGCTATGGACATAGTCCTAAAAGGATTGAAACCATCAGCAGCCAATCCAAGCCTCACATTACGACATTCAGCAACAAAGTTTGGATATTTTTCATCAAAGGTTTTCCAAGTAGGACTATCAGCAAGATGTCTTAACACACCATCATTTATGCGATCCTCTGCATGCCATTGCATAAAAGAGGCAGTTTTTGAAGACATGAACAATCTTTGTAATCTTGGAACTAAGGGAAAGTAATGTACTTGTTTTGCTACTATTTTTACCTCAAAAGTTGATGCATTATTTGGCCCATCAAACTGTTTATATCTAGAGGTATGACAGACTGCACAACTATGAAGATTCTCATGCTCATTTCTAAATAACATACAGTTATTAGGACATACATCCCAAGTCTTGTATGTAAATCCTAATTTCGTAGTTATTTTTTTAGCCTTATAATAAGGGGGAGGAATTTTTGCTTCGTCGGGAAAGACTTCTTTCAAAAAATTTAACCACATAGTCATTAAAGTGTCTGTCCATCCGCATAACATTTTCATATTCAAGAGACGAACAACAAAGGAAAGTGATGTAAACTTTTCACATCCTGGATATAAAAGACAGTTCGCATCTTGAAGTAACTTAAGGAAGTCTTTTGATGCCTCATTCAACTCTGCCCCTACATCATTATCCAATGGAGTACTACTACTTTCACCAAAATCCATATTTGGAATTCCCATGGCATCATGTATCATTCCGACCATATCATCACCCATAGGATCACAACCAAACTCTGAATGTTGAGTCTCAGAATTTTGATTAGACTCTATAGGCGTATACGGCTCACCATGTAATGTCCATTTTTTGTACTTAGGTAGAAAACCATTGAATATTAAATGGTCTTTCACTATGTCCCTACTCATAAGATACCGATTGTAACACTTCTTACATGGACAGTAAATTCTAGTGCCACCAACTACGTTCTCAGATGCAAAATTTAGAAATGCATTCACCCCATCCAGATATGGCTTGGAAAATCTATCTTCTAAGTCAATCCAACTCTTGTCCATGTCTACTTTCCTTCACTAAAACAAATATAATTTATGTAAATAAGTTGTTTAAGTAGTAAGTTCAAATTAAACTTATTTAACAAGTTTCCGTCTCTATTTAACTATTTAACAAGTTTAAGTAGTAAGTTGTTTAACTATTTAACAAGTTTCCTTCTCATGTTTTTAGATTTACTGTAGTGATTATTAATGTAAAAGCTTGTTAATAAATTTCTATTTAGCATTTAGGTTTACTGTTGGGGTGCATTTTAATATTTGCTACTTATATTTGTAGGGAGAACATTCAAGCATGAAAATGATTTTGAAGAGGAAAATGGAGTCCAAGAAAATGGACATGTTCCTGCTAAGCATACTATTATAGATCTTGACTATTACAGCACTGTTGAAGAGTTAATGGAAGTAGGTCCTAAAAAGTTAAAGGAGGTAAGGATGGTCTACATTGTTCTACATTGTGATTATTGTTATACATGGTTTGACTTATAGCTTATATGATGATTGTTCTGTTTTTAAGTTGATCTCTTCCATTGTTCTGTTTGTTCCTTTTTCCTTGGTTAATATTCTTTTAACTACAGCACACTCTAGAAAAGTTAGACAAGAAACATTTTGCCAAAGGGTCATGGGGAAAGCAACAAAATGTTGCTGCTGTACAACCACAAGAAATCAACAATTTGAAAGACATTGCGCTAATGGAGGCTAAAATGTAAAAACTCTGTGACTTACTGGATAAGGTTAGCAATTGTTGCTTATTTATCTAGTCTTTGTTTTCTGGTCAATGTAATGTTCCTTGTATTTGTAGTGTGCATATCTAATAATGTTCCACAAATGTAGCCATTCTGTTATTTTGACTGCTATATGTTCAAGTTTTCTTTGACCATGATAACAATTACAAACAATTCATTTAAAATTAAGTCACTTGAGCCAATGATATCAAATGATCTATGGATTACGAACATTTCAGCATCAAAAACTTCTATTGAAAACTTAAACCAGACTAACACGGAGTAAAACCTCTTTCAACATACATTGTGTGTGCATGCACACACTTGTGAATGATATCACAAAGTTTTTAAGTGTGTTGCCTGACAAAGTTTTGGCTATTTACTGATATCAACATCAATCATAGTAACATTCATTTTTTCTGTTATAAATCATAAATGACTACAAAATTTGCCAACAATCTGTAATGCCAGAGTTAAAGAAAACATGTCACCCACCATATTAAACTGCATTTGTAAATCTAAGTTCTGCTAAACCTTTGGTTATCATGCATCTATCTCAACATATACACATGACATACCTTTGAAAATGAAAAGTTATCTGGCTTGCAAAATAAATGGCTTGCAAAAGATAAGGTACCATATTATGCAATGGTGTTTGCAATCGAAAATCAAGCCAAATTACCTCTTCCTTCTTGCCTTTGCCTCTAATAAAAAATTTATATCCACCAAAGAAGAGTAATCCCCAACCAAATAAAGAGACAATTACAAACTGCAAAAACCAAAAAGAAAGTCAATAACATTGTCTGCACATATATTCCCCCAATATTAAACTATCAAATTACAGATACTTAGACAAAAGTTGAAGATGCATTCATTACTCTCCTTTGAAATCATTTTTCGATTTGCAAATCCACACACTATATATTTTTGTATACATTCTTATGGAGGTAAGAGATGTGAGAGTTTTCATTCCATTTTATTTTCGATCAAATTCATGAAATAATGTGCTTAAATTATAATTTTAATAATGTAGTATTATATATTTTTTCAGACTGATACTGCCTCGGTGCTATCTGAAGCTATTGAATACATCAAATTCCTCCATGAACAAGTCATTGTAAGTACTTTCATGTATATAAAAAACATAAAATTTATGTAATGGTCACAACATCATCTTAGCCATTCTGACTTTGCAATATCATATCAGGTCTTAAGTACTCCATACATGAAAAATGGGGCTCTTGTACAACAGCCGCACCATCAGGTAACATATTAATTTCTTAAAACTGACATTGACATACATACATAGCTGCGTTATATGAAAAATATTCCATTAAAAGTATTTCTTGAAATGGTAACTAAATATATATTTTAATTTGATCAATGAATGCAGAATAATTCTGATAAATCGAAGGAAAATGAAGGACCTAAACAAGATCTTAGAAGCCTGGGAATATATGTTGAAATTTCAAAAAAAAATCAAAAGAAATGGAAGGAGAAAAGAAAAACTTGAAGGAATATAATGAATTCCAAAATAGCAGTGAGTGTGGGGATGTCATTCGATTGGAAATCTCACTTTTGATTTATATATTCATGTGTTTGGAATATATGTTAGTGGGAAGTCAGAAGGTGACCCACAGCTCTTCCTTTTAGGCTTATTTTATTTTTTTAAAAGATTTTATAATATCATTAAAATTTGAGAAATGTATGTGCAGATGCTATCAGAAATGCTTTTATGCTTTTAATCCAATGGTCACATAGAGTAGCTTCCATTGGAAGAAAAAGAGAAGCCAATTCAAAGCCTCTCTCTTTCTTTCAAATTGGAAGATTTTATATAAAATCCATCCATAAATGTTCATTTTAATTTACACACTATAAAAACCAGGAAGTTTTTGTTTACTGCATTGGAAATTCTTCTTTATTTAAGGTTCTTTCAGCTTCAGATTTTCAAGATTTGAAGAAACTGTTGATGAATTTGTACTATACTTTAAGCACACCAAGGAAAGATACATATATTTGGTATTAATTTAGGTATAAACTTGCTTTGACGAATTTTTTTTTTGGACAACTTAACTTAGACGTACGAGGAAGTTTAAGCCCTATATTTTTGTTCAACTGAAGAGAAAAGGGAATGATAACTTATTCTCTGAAGAAAAGAGAATCATAACTTACTGGAACGAAAAAGTAAATCAAGGAAGTTGATCTAAAAAGCACAAAAAGATTGATAGAAGAGGCTGAGAGGAGCAATTGTAATTGCAAGAAGGGCAACTCTTAGAAGCCACTAATAAAACATGAAACATTTAGAAGCCATATGCATTTCAAATGAAAAAACAGACTGAAAATCAGTATTTAAAAACATGGAGTTGATAATGAGGCAGCATGCAGGAGTTCACTTACCAGAACACTGACTAAAGGAACGCGAAAAATCTATAGGTGTCCACAATTATAGTTGTTGATGTTGACGGAAGCCCAAAGCACTTCAATCAACTCTTTCAAAGCTTGAAATTACGAAGAGGTAGCATTGCCTTCGATGGGAGAAAAGAGCAGCACGCAGAATTTACTAAATAGAGCCAAAACAAAACTAAACTCAGCAACTCAAATGCGGTCCAATATAAGTAGCAATGAAGTGATGTTATTCGATATAAGAATGAACTATCAACTCGTTATTTCCAGCCATACTCACTGCCTGCCTTATAATGACAAAAAAGAAGAAAAGAATGAACTATCAACAAAGACTATACATATAAACCACCATCATAATCTGGATTCATAGTCTGTGAAACTCTTAAGCCGAAAAATTCTACCACAGAAGCAGAAAGGAAAAATTCAGTAGAAAAAAACTCGTAAAAGAAGTTGTCACTGATTCGCTTTTCTTTCTTATTTCAATACAATCAATGATCAAACAAACTGAAATGGAAAAGGAACTAAAAACCAGACAATTGCTATTCCATGACCTTATTAAGGATGGATCAATCATGATAAAAACTGAAAACTTGGAAGCAACACATAAAGAAAAATACATCGTTAGACCAATAGTAGAATCTCTATGAACATCCTCATTACAAGCATGTAAAAGAATGAAAGATAATTTCAATGCACGTTGAACCTCCATATCAATCAAAACATCAGTTGCAAAATGAATTCATACCCATAAACATAATAAAACTTAATAGAACATGACAAATGCATTGAAATCATTACTCTAAACCTAACCCATCTAGGTTTAACTGCAACTTCAAAAATCTTTACAAAAAGCCTCCAAATTCTCAATTGCAAAGCATTGAAATGATTGTTTTTCTCATATTCATATTTTTTTTAATTTAGTATACAACAAATGTGAAAGTAAAACTAGGAAACAGGTCTGAGAATCCAAATTCATAAAAAAATGCATCAATTCAGACAATATATGTATATATCACTACAACAAAATATAACATTTACCACGTTAATTTGAAGTTATAGAAGTATATTTACCACTTGATATTTGTCTGTGGTATATCAAGGAGTGGTTAAAAGCATAGTTCTTTTATAACAGGTAAATGCACGTGGTAAATAAGCAATTAACATGTTGTTGATTATAATCATTGACCACGTACAAATGTATGTGGTAGATTATCCACTATCCACCACTTGCATCTGGATGTGGTAGTTGTCTTATTTCGAATTTGTTATTAACTACAATACTATTGACGTAGTTAATTATCTTATCCACCACGTAACATACGCGTTGTCCTTTTAAATTTTTAAATGACCACATGGTATTTGGACGTGGTAGATATTATTGTCCACCACATGAGAATGTAAGTTGTTGATTAACTTTATTAAAGTTATAATTAACCACTACTATGTGTATGTGGTAGATAATTTATTGTGTAAGTTGTAAATATTTAATATTAATTGGTTTTTTATAATAATTTAATTTATAATAAATGAATTTTAATAAATCAAACAAACACACACATATATATATGTACTCAACAATATTAAAATTAACAAAAACACCAATTGTCATTTAACTTAAAAATCTCTATAAGTATGACATAAACAATTAAGTATGTAATGTAATGTAGTTTACGATTTATCCTAAAATGTTAAAAGTAACAAAAGGAAACTAAGTACTGCTATATCCTAAGAAACTAAACAAATGATTACTTAAGCATCAAATGTTACGTATTTCGAAGGCCATGCTATTGTACTACCTAAAGCGTCTTCAAGGATTTGCATATCACTTGTAGGTCGATACAGTGGGACTCTCTTAACAATTGATTTTTTGACCCAAATTCTCCAACAATCTGGACCAAGAACCATGTGATAAACAAGAGCTTCAAGATTGGTAGTATCAAGTTCAGCTTCAGCAACCACTTCTCATGTTCTAAACCAGTGCAATAACTTGCATTTTCCATTTGGAATGAAATCGTCTTGAAAGGTAACACTCGGTTTGAATGTCTATATCATAAACAACAAACAAGAAACAATAGTAAATTTTAATTAAAAATTTTAACATAAGTTTTATTTAACAATTATATTTTATGAATTATGCAAGGATAGATAAACTTGCTTGAGAGAAGGTTGCAACATTTGGATTCAAACCGTTGTTGTTTTCGTGAGTATTTGAAACCTATTGTTGCCATGATAAAATAAACAAGTGAAGATCAATAAGAGTTAGTGTAATGTTAGTAATTTTGTATACAAAATCATAGTAATTAATGATTAAAATACCAAAAATATGTTCTTTAACAGATGAAAATTTTCAGAAAATGAAAACAAGAGAACAATCAATTGTCTAAGAAACTATAAAAAAAAAAAAGATAGAAGAAGATCATAACAAAATTTAAACAATTTCGAATATCTCATAGCAAACCAATATATTTGGCCAAAAAAATCTGGTTTTAGAGCAGTGTTTACAACTTAGTGAACCGAGTATGAATGATGATGGGTTGGCTTTATTAAAATAGGTTAGCCTTTCTATTTACCATACAGAGCTATGGAACCTACCTGGCTAGCCTTATCCCTAGCTTGTTATTGTTGACCCCTAGCTTGTTATTGTTGACTCATGGACTCTTGTGTGTATATATACACACAGTTTCATTTTTAGTTTAATCTACAAACAGTCAAACAAGCAGATGAGTAAAAAGAGCTAGTTCAGCATCACTTAAACAGAGTTTGAATTCAGAATTGAAGGCAATTACCTTGAAATTGACAGCGGCAATGGCAATGTCTCAACCTCTGACTCTAAGTCTCAAGTGGTGAAGAAGGTTAAGAGAAAAACTTTGCTTTCCTTTGCCAGCTAATGGGTTTACAGAGAGAGCAAAATAAACTAAAATGAGTGGTTGTAGGCTATAAACTTAAATGAAAAAAAGATAATGAAACAATCCATCAGGTAAACTGTAAACCAACAACAGTTCATGACTACTCATAACAAATCTCTTGTCAAAGAAGATTGCAAGCTATACAATTAACCAACTTGACCAATTCATTAATTGTAAATCAAACTGTTGCTTAGTCATATAAGAAATCCAAAAACACATGTGAAGAATAAACAGTTTTAGTTTTAGTATAAGCTATTTTCATCATTGAATAGGAAACAAGAAATGTCATAGCTAAATTGACGGATCAAGATAAGTCATATAAAGTAAAGAGACTGAGAAATAACATACTATAATACGACTTAAATGATTTTACATGAAAACCAAAGCCAAGAAAAAAAATACATGTGCCATTCTAGACAATCAAGAAATATCTTCTAATTTTTCGACTTAATTGAATTTGACAAAGCAAGCACAAGTAGGTAGTCAACATTTTGCATCAAACTCCCCCATGGCACAACATAGTAAAAGGGTTTTTTCAATTTTTCCTATTTTTACCCAATTCTCCATCATTTTCAAAGACGGAAGACACTTTTTATATAACTACTTAACCCACTATATTTTTTATATACTCTTTTGAAAGATCCCTGTCATTTACATACAAGAACAGTTCAATGCAATCAATATTACGTCATGTAACCATGGCATGCTAAAGAAAATGCTAAAACTTCACTAAAGTAGATGTCTTTTCAAAATGCCAAGAACTTGGAGTGCCAATAATCCTACAAGTGAATGGTCTAAATCAAATTCAACATACGAAAGGAAGTGTTACAAGATATTTTACAAGAAACTTTTTGAAAGAATGGATGTGTAACAAATTTACAAAAGCAGTGGCTGGTCTAAATCGAATGCAGACTACGTAGTATTGTTATTGCACACTTTCTTATTTGATCGAGTTCCTACTTTTGCAATATCAAAGCTGATTTTGTTGCATCATTCAACAACCAATCAATGCACGAGAGACGGCTAAATTTGGTTCATGCAAAATAATTAAAGTTAAATTAACTAGACTTAGTTTACTAACACAATAAATACAAAGTTCATTATAGTAACTTTAGTTAATTTTCTGTACCTTAATATAAAAACATACTGTTGTCCAAGGATTAATGTCCAAGATTATTGAAAGTGATATATATTAATGTGGCATCATCAGTGATAATATGCTGCCCATACAGCAAAAGCAAAGGGTCAGCGGACTAAAGCATTTCTTCGAGTCTTAGAATACTCCACTGGAGGAGTTCTTGAGGTAGTTTTTTTCTTTAAATTTCAGTATTTACTGTGTGGGATATCAATTAAATTTGGTTTTTCTTTTGCATACAAAACCTTGTTTAATGAAAGCCCAAAATTGGCTTTACTAAAGGCCACTACTGGGATAGGAATCCTTATCATGACCATCATATGGGCCTAGTCACAAGCATAGGCCATTAGCTAAGCAGAATTTCAGGATTGTCATGTGTCCAACATGACCACTATCACTAATTCTACTGCAACTATTTTTACTACAAGTGAATTTAAAAGAAGGAAGATAACAATTGAACACTAAAGCCATTATGGAAAAAGAATTACTGGTAAATGTGGAAATTGAAATAATATTACTTCCCATTCCAGAAAATTTTTAGTTCCATTATAGAATCATCCAACCCACCATACACTTTCTATTATAGAATAAGGGAAATGTCAACCTTCAATCCTTCTTTTTTAGTTCCATCCACACCAAAATTATAATCTTAATTATATTCAAAAGAATGAAATCATGCTTTATATTAAACACAAAACAAGATGTCATTGATAAAACAAACTAATAATATATAAACCTTCTTGAATTGTAGCTAGAAGTTATACAATGGTAATTTTGTGGTGAATCTTTGTAACTAAGGATTTATATGTAATGCTCTCTGTATAACACGGAAAATAAGAAGTAAAGAAGTGGAATTACGGAAGGAGAAAAAGGGCTAAGCTAGACATGCGAGACATAACCTGAATTGCTTAAACAACATTATGGGATTCAAACAAATGAAATAATTATAAGCATGCAAGAGGAGATTACAAAGACTAAATTAAAAGTATTCTTTGTGTGTGGATGAAGCCAAACTAACCCAACTGAACAATTGCAGCAGCTTGCTTAGGTTAAGTTAGTGGTCTTGGCGTCTTTCTTTTGTGCGTCTGATGCTATTTTTAAAGGGATCAACCCAAGCTTCGTCCTCTTCTACATCTTTATTCCAGTGCTTTTTAAAGATTTGAAGCTTCCATGTTGATTGCCTTCTGATCTGCTCAAGTCCATTTTGGAGGTAAGAGCCAAAATAAAGCCACTGGTTTCCTTAAAAAATAGCACAAATTTTTCTTTATGGGCGGTTTCCTAATTACATAATTTAAAAGAATTTATGGACAATCTGAGTGATTCATAAACCAAATATTAAACCTTAACATCATTAGAACTGTCCACATGTGCGGCATGACCAATACCAATATCTAATTGTTTTCTTAATTGCGGAATGTTAGATCAATATAAAATCTAATAAAGATTATTGAAATAGGTTAATTATGTGGCATCATCAGTGATAATATGCTGCCCATACACCTGCAACTGCATTATTTCATCAATTTTTTTCGTCCAACTGCTTAAACAGTTACTTGCACCCCACATCTTCATTTTCAGCCTTTCAACGTAACCCTGCTCTAATGGCCAAAACAACACCTAAAACGGTCAAGCAACTTGGACAATTCCTTCAAGAGCAACAAGAGCCTTTTGTCCTAGAGATCTATCTTTCATAAAGAGGGCATCAGAAGAAGAACTTGAATTCCAAAAGTAGCATCAACAGTAGCTAGGGAATTTCAGGCAAGAATTTAAAGAGGACAGGTAATTGTTCTAGCCCATATAATTGCAAAAACAGTGTTCCACAGTTTTCCAAGGTACTGAGAGCTGTATATAACAAGCTTAGTTCCATTAAAGGTAGCCCAAAGATTAAGAATAATGAAAAAACAAGTCGTAAATTTAGTGTCACTAAGAAGGCAGGGAATAGCCAAGAAGTTGCAAAATCAAATCGATTTTCCTCCGCTAGTAGCACAACCGTTTTTAATTCATGTTCAGAAAGTGATGTAGAAGAATCTTCCACTTCACAACAAAAAGATGTCATCATTTCATTCAAAGCAGACACTTCCCAGTGCCTCAAAGTCTGGAGTAGTCCAGGAGATAAAGAGGTGGAAAAATTAACTAAGCTTCTTAATTATTGGGCTTTGATGTTCTAAGTAAAATTTTTATTTTGTTAAAACCCGGTTAACTCACTGATAAAGCTAACACTAACAGGCAACTACAGATGGAAAACTTCAATGGAGATGCATGGAGGACAATAAACAGATCAGCCTTGTATCAGTGCTAGAAGATTCTGATAAAGGTTCTTCACTTGGTAAGTATTGGTGTTAGTATTTTCAAAGCTATAAACTTCATAGTTCATCCTTAGATTAAAATCTTTACTTTTTTTCTGATTATTCTTTTCTAAAGACAAAAGAAGGGAAGAGAATCCATCAAGAAGTAGCATCACTCTGACTAAGAAAATCACAGAAGGCTCCATACTATCAACTTCTTTCTGGAACCTATTTTATCACTCAGCAAAAGAGAAAGCAAGTTGTGCTTGTGCTAGTGCAACCGAATTAGAATTACAAGAGCTTGTCTGGTCTAAACCCTCCTCACAGTTCATCAAATCCAAAAAGATTGTACAGCAAACAAAGCAGCTTCTATTTGATTGTGTGAGAGAAGTGATAGAGAGCAAGCAGCAAAGTCATAAAGAATGTTTGGGGTCTGAATTGATCGAAAAGCTCATATGTGAAAAAATAAAAGCATGCGGGAAACTACTAGGATATGATGGAGTCAGCATAACATGACTGTTGGATTTGGATTTTCAGGATTCAGTGCAAGAATGGAATGATTTTAAGCCACATATGAGGGACATTTCTTTGGAGATTGGAGATGCCATACTAGATGACATCAAAGACCAAATTGTAAAAGACATGATTTATCTTTCCAAAATTTAATTACGAATTCGGTTTACTATTCGGATGAAAAAAATAACTCAATAGAAGAGATCTTTTGGCTTCTGAGTACATAATAGTATCTTAAATCAATGTGCAATCAACTAATCCTATAGAAAACTAATTCACATAATAGCCAGACAATGTACAATCAAACATTAAAACAAAGGGGTACAAGGGTACTCAGCTCCCACTTCAAAGAAAATTAAATAAAAAATCAAGAAATTAAATCAAAAGAGAGGAAGAGATACAACCATGAGTGAGAGTTTTGGACGACCAATCAGGCTTGGCAGAGCTCGAGGGGTGACAGGACGACACAGCTGCGGACCGTGGTGGTGGGTCGTGTGACGACGAGGAGGGTGCAGCACAGCCGTGGATGCTTCAACTCGATCTTGACAACGGGACGACACAGACACGTGCTTGAAACCAAATGCAAAATCGATCATGCTTGAGCTATGCAGCAAAGTCGAGATAGAATTTGAGAGGGAAGGAAACGCACCGGAGTGAGATTGGAGAGGGAATTTGAGAGATTGAAGTTAGGGATTTGAGAGGGAAGGATGAGAAAGAGGGGCGGAGAGGGGCGTTAAAAAAAATTGGATTTATATATTAAACGGGCTTCTTACTGTGGGCCTTAGCAAATGCAGTAAAAGTCCATCATTTTTACTACGAGTGTGGTAGCTCGCTGTAGAATTGGAGCTTTTACCATATTTTCGAAAGCCCGCGGTAAATAGATGTAGTAAAATTCCATGAATATATGTAAATACACATGTATTAACATTTAATTTTCATAATTTCTTGTTTAATTTTTTTTAAAAATTATATTATTTAATAATTCATATTAAAATGTTAATTTAACTTTTTCATTACAATTATCATATTACAATCTAATATCCTAACACCATGGTCCTATGTTCTCATTATTATAAATATTAAATATGTATGTATGTATGTGTGTATGAATGAATGTATTAGATAATTTTTATATTTAAGAATGTATTATGTGATTGGGAAGGGGTAGGAATTCATCCTACACCATTAAGCTTCATGGGCTGCACTCTTTATATATATATTGTGAGTGTATGTGTTAAATTTGAATATAGAAATGGACACGATTGTATCTAATAGTTCTTTGATTATTTTTTTTTAATGTAAATGATGGACATGCTAGTCGATATGGAAAAGTTAACTTCTAGCAGCATTGCCTCACAAATTAATATATCATTACAACTTATAAATGTAATAGATGTAAGAAAGTAAATCTTCTATTATCTTTTAAAGTACTTTTAACCTTATCAAAGACTTTGTAATTTATACTGCTTAGCTAAAAATCATTAAAATAAATGTTCTAAATATTAAAACATTTTATATTATGAAAAATAATTAGAGAAGCATATTTTTTTTTCACGAGGTTTACAGAGATTCTTTGACTCCTTATCACAAAATTTAATTTATGGATCAACCATCCTATTACTTTTCCATTGAGTAGTATTATCTCCAGAAACGTTTTAATAAAAAGTAGTAATTACTCTAAATTAATCTATTACTTGAGAAAATTATGAAAAGGGTTTAATTGGATTTTTTTAAATTAAACTCGCGTCTTGAATCTTTAACGCCATCACAGGGATTTGTAGAATTTCTAGAATGGTAAAGGAGGAAATCAAAAGCACCAACTAAAGAAAGAATACTGAAGTCCATAAATAGGTCGTCCACGCGTCGTCCCCCATCTCACTTTATTCACGAGAATACCACTTTATTTTGTTCTTCTTCCCGCTTTGATAAGAGAATTAATTCCCGTGGTTGGTTTCATAAAAAGAGATATTCAAGAGAAAAGGATTAGATCAATTCAGTGAATGTTTGCAACCACCTCAAGAGCAAAGGCTTCAAAGGTAGCTGCTGTAAGTTGATTTTTATGTTTAATTATTCTATGTAGCCAATCCATCTGCTTAGTTTGTTTTTTATGATCTTTCCTAAGTACAATGATTGTTGTAGACATTTTAATTCTTATTGTTTTTGTAATGCCCATTGGGCTTAAATGGCCCAGCCCAGCCCAAAAAAAATAATTTACAAAACAAGAGAAGGGAGAGACAGAATCAAGGGGGAAAGAGAGAGACAGGGAGAAGCCTTCCACTGTTCACCGCCACCTTTGACCGACGATTCCGGTCGATTTCTGGCGAGTCTCCGACCCCACGATATGTCATTTTGAAGCTTGTAACGTCCTCGTTCTCACCATGTATGCCTTGGCCTTGGGTTCTTCACTGCTTTTGCGAATCGAAGCGTGGAAGCCAACGACTTCCTATGCGTTTTTCGATCAAAATCCGATGAGTTATCGGTAAATCTATACATTAGATTAAAGCTTGTTCCATGCTCTTTCTAACCATACCATTTTTGTTACATGTTGATATACGAATTTTACAAATCTGAGAGAAATGAAATTCGATCACTATTCATTCATCGTCGACGACTTGCGGTGACACTTCCGGTGATGTTTTTCGGTTATCCAACAATTCCTAGAATGTTACTCACCCAAAAATGAGCTTAAATACAGTGAGTGGATTATGTTTTGAGAATTTCATATTATATTAAAGTGTATTAATTTTATGGTTTTTCATACGACTTAAGTTAGTAGCTTAATTAATTGAGTTATATTAAATGTTTTTAGAACAGATAGTGATGATTTCTGTATTTTGAAAATAAGTGGGTGTAAAGTATTAAATTTTGGATAAAAGAGATGGTTATGGGTGGTGCTAGTAGATTAGTTTTTGAATACGTAGTAAGCGTTGTTTTGATAAGTTTGAGTACAAGAGAAAAATGAATTTAAAGTGAAAGTTGTAGAATGAATGTATATTATATTTAGTTGAAAAGTAGAAAGTTTTTTTCTATGATTGGAAAAGAGACATTTATAATTATATGAATTTGTATAGTAAATTGAGGTATTTAGTTATTTTCTTTAAATAAATACACGTTGAAGAAATGGTGTCTTACATATGATGGGTGATTTTATATTCAAGATAATGGCAAATTAAAAAGAAAAAGGTTTGGAAATTAGAATTTAATTCTACAGAGGTGACAATGCCAAATTCTAAAATTGCCCAGCAACAGGGGCTAAATTGTAAATTTAGAAAACTGTTTCAGAATTTGTAGGGACCTGAATGCAGAATTATAAAAATTTTAGGATAGTCAAAATATTTCAGTTGAAGTATGATATTTAAGATTTTGGAAATCTTTGGATTTCTGAATTAAGATTTTTGGGATTTAGTTAAATTTTGAAGTATAATTATTTGAAAGGATGTTATATAGAATGTTATATGGAAAGTATGAGATATATAGTTTATAGTGAGTGAAAAAGTATTTTATTTTATGGGTTATAATAATTTCTCTAAATGTTATTTTATAGATAATTTAGAAAGTTTTAGAGATAGTAGAAGATTTATTTTTCTGAATAATTACAAATATGTTTTCGTATTTACATAGTTATGTTTATTTAGAATTTTATAAAATTACTGAGAATTTTAACGAATTTAGAAGAATTCAAGCTAGTTTCTATAGTATTTCTTGAGGGTAAATAGACCCATTTATTATATTTGCTTTCAATTATTATGATGTTCAAAACTAGTTTTCAAAATGGCTGTAGACATGAATTTTAGTTAAAAAATTAGTTTTGAACAAAGATATAATACTTTTAAAGAAAGATTCATATTTTATATATGAATTGTTTTCTGCATTATTATAGGTGCATATTTTACCATTTTATCGAAAGTGTTAAAACATAATAATTACGATCATTTTCTTTATAGTAATTTGATTTCGAAGATTTCTTAAAGTATTTGCAATTACTCTTTTAAATATTTATCATGGATTTTCAAGGATTTAGATGTTATGAGTTTCAGCTTACATAATTTTTACAAATTTTTACAAATCTGCTTGAGAAGCAATGGTTTAACATATGAAGCATATTTTGAAAAGAAATCAGTTTTAGCCAAAAAAAAAATAAGAAAATTTAATTATATTATACTAAGCTAGTACCCAACTCACTTAGACAGTGAGACAGCAGATTTCAGACAGAAAGTTATATAGATAGAGGCCTTTGGGACCCGTTCAGACACACATAGAGGCTTTGGGCCGTGTGATCTGGGCGCTTTAGCCCTTTGGGGGCAGCTCTACGCATGCGTATGACTAGATAGCAAGCCTGTACGATGCCAGATCTCACCAGGTATAGATAGTTCTACCTGCGTGATGTAGATCTCATCAAGTCTAAGAAAATTCAGATAATTCTACCTATGCGATGTTAGATCTCGCCAGACAAGATCAGACAGCTTCAGGAGTACTTGTTTAGTATAATGAAAAGAGTTTTAAATATGTTTATATAAGTTAGTTTGAGGAAGAAGCATTATTCACAAAAGTTTCTTTTGAAAGAAGATGTTTTTTTAAGGAAATTATGTTTGTATAGTAAACAACTGAAGCGATGATTTTAGCGTATCATCATGAGCTTTATTTTATAAGATTGAAAAAAATATGCAGTCTTTTCACTGTTTTTAAAGAGTATAGAATCAAGCAATTGTATTTGAAGATTTTTAATTAAAAATTATTTGTTCTGAAAATTCTATGAGAGATTTGATGATATTTTAATAAGTATGATAGATTTTTCTTAAGTATAAATATGAGATGAGATTTTCTAGTCAGAAATGTATTATATGATTTTATTATGAGATAGTTATAGTCATACAATTTATGATTTGTTTACAAAATAAAGTTAATAAGTGACTGAGTATATGATGAAAGAAATGTTATTTAAAAGTTCTGTATTATTTGAATTCTTTTAGCGTCTGCTTATACATTCTTTTTTTATAGAAAAGAAAGAGATATAGTGATACATTTTGCAATGTTTACGAGATTAAATAAGGGTTCAAAGTAAAGGTACATAAGTGATTTGTTTATATAATTTAAGAATATTAAGTTATTTTGGTAAGTAAGTTAAAGAATTATATAAAGTATTTTCTTTACAAATGGTTAATAAATTTTTTTATAGTTGTTTTATAAGAATGAAGTTTAAAAGAAGTTGGGAAGAAATAGTCATTTATACGTTATTTTGAAAAGAAAAGTTTACTGGTTCCCTTTTAAAAGTGATTAAACGTTGTATTTTGTTTTTAAGAAAATGAGATTTTAGAACATAAAGCTTTATTCAGAAATGAGTTGTATGAAAGAAAGAAAGTAATATTTTATGTAATAAAATTTGTCCACTCACTGAACCTTTAGCTCACTCTTTTCCTATTCTTTTTACCAACCAGGTGCTACAAGTTTGGTGCTAAGCTATTTTTGATGTTAAGGAAGGTCATACGATGTATAATAATTTTTCATGCATTGAATGTATTTCATTTTTTATGTATCTTGTATAAATTTTTAAATATTAAGTACGTTAAGTATGAATTATTTATCTTTTAGTATGTTGTGGTTAATAAGGACGAAAATCCCAAAAGAAGTTAGAATGAAAAATATTTTTAGAAGTGTATAAATGCGTGTTTTTGCAGGGGGTTTTGTTCAAATTATAGGGGAAACTCTGCCGGTTTTTCATTAAAAATTTTATGATTTTTTATTAGTATTTTACATAAAAGACTTAAACCAGAAATAATTATTTTTTTAAATAGTTTTATGAGAGTCGCAGAGCAAAAAGTATAGGAAAATAGTTAATTTGAAAGATCGTTCTCTTAGTGAACAGTTTCAAGCACGATTTATCTGTGTAGCTAGGGGTGGGTCGCGTCAATTTTCTAAAAGAAATAATAATAATAATAAAAATAACAATAATAATGCAATAATTGTAATTTGTTGATAATTAAATTACAATTAAAAAGTCATCATAATTATTATAACTCTGTATTTGAATAAAACAGAAATAATGTTGATAGTCTTAAACTGAAGAAAAAGATATTCATGTAAGTCCCTCACTTTTGAATCCAGAAATAAAAGAAATCATCTGGTTCCTCGTGAAAGATTATTATTTAGTCACGACAACGCAGTCATACATTTTCAGTATGAAGAAAGGAATTATGGTATGAAATGAAAGATGGATCGGAAGGAAAGAGTTTAAGAAGACTTTTTTTTTTCTCTCTTTTTTTTTTTTTTGGTGTCACACAATCTTGGAAGGGTGGGAAAACATATAAATCAAGTAGTTATAAATGTCCCAACATTGAGATATTTTGTGATTATTATTAATTAAGAATTTTAATTTTAATTTTATAAATAATAATGAAAAATAAATATATTATGTAATTATTTAATAATATGATGATGTATAGATTAAATTTAATAAATATTTTTCAAAATATTTATTATCTATCAAATAAAATATTAAATTAAAATCATATTTTATCAAAAAAATAATGTAAGTAAATAATAATAATTAAATATCATTATTTTTATTATTATTATTAATAATAATAAAATATATATAATGTATTAAGTTAATAATAGGATGATGTACAGATTAAATTAATAATGAATATTTTTAAAAAAATTATTATTGATAAATAAAATATAAGTATAATATATATTAAATTAAAATCATATATTATCAAATAAAATAGCAATACGAATAATTAATGTATAAGATTAAAAAATTTAAGAAAAATTCTAGAATTTGGTGACCTTAATGGCCATCGGTGGCCACTTGAAAAGGAAAGCATGAGATTCAACGGCAACACCAGGTAATCTGCAGAGCCACTAAGTGTTCATCGGTGTAAGGTCAGTGATTTCATTGCAAAATGTCGTTATTTGGTCGATAGCTACTGCAATGCTTGCTTTTTAGGATAAAACGGTTGATCCTAGGCCGATGCAAGCCATGCAATTAGATAGATCGTTGGTCGGCTATCCCTTTGGCATCGACGGTGCCTTCTTGAGTGGCCTGTAACATTACCAGATTTTGAAAATTTGTTGCAAATTTTTTATAATCGCTTATTTAGTATATAATTAGCTCATAAAAATTATTTCAACTAAATTATTTTATAAATTATTTTAATAATATGTTATTTATAATTAGTTATAAAATTATTTAATTAATTATTTGAATAAGGTTATTTTAGGACACATATACAAGGTTAATTTGGTAATTTAATAGATTATTACCTAATAAAGGAAACCATGCTTCCTCCTAATTTAGAGAGGAAATCAAATTATCAAAGTTTTAGGAAATTGGATCGTTGACAATCCTCTTTCCTTGGACTTTTAATCAAACCAACCAATGGAAAGTAGTTTCCTTAAGAAAATTCCCTTAGATTAATGCAACCAGAGGTGGCCTAAGTATTATCTAGCATTTTGAAACACTCAAATCTAGGATCAAGTCAATTTTTTTATTAAAAAAAAATTAAGTCTATTAATATCAAAATGAGAACTTAACTCTTCCTCATGAACTTCTACAATTGAATTCATCCTTCATCAATTCAAAATTACTTTATAAAATTAAAATGTTAATTTCATATGAACTTAAAACTTGGCATTAGAAGAGAAAACAATGGCCTAGAGGATTAGGCGGAAAATTTTATGAAATAATTGTTGGAATATTAAATTGGATATACTTAAAATTATCAACATCCTTTTTAGTCATCTATATCTTAAATATTCATTTAA
>SNVD02003438.1:0-18326 GCA_013180625.2 Boswellia sacra
AACTAGCAAGTATCCTAGTCGCACAAGTAATAAAGTGATGAGTAAGATATCGTTCCCACGAGGATTGATTCTAATTGAATTTGTTATTTCCAGCAACAATTAACTAAATGGGGGGCTTTGTTGGTTGATTAACTAGAAGAAAAACTGAATACGACTGTAATTAATGAATAACACAATGCAAACTTAATTGAAATGGGAATTAATCAATGATAGAAATCTGGTTAAGGGATCATTCTCCACCACAAGATATGGATTTGCGAATTAATTGTAGAATTATCATCCAATTACACCATTGAAATTATCAACCGTAGATAACAATAAGCCTGTCTCTTATACACATCTAGATGTGTATAAGAGACAGGCTCTTTATTTAATCTCTATCCATTAAACAACCTAGAACAAGCTCTCTGAGTTTAATTCAATGGATGCATTAGGATAAGATAGATAGGTTGATCTAAGCAATAAACACACAAGCTCGGATTATTTAACTTAGGTTGTATTCTCCAATTGCAATCTCTGATCACAATTTTGCTACTAATGATTAGAAATTCAAGACACTTACGGATCAAGATTTCTAGTCTAGCAATAGACAATATCCAGATTATATTCAGTTGGCCACCCAAATACAATCCAGCAAGCAATCATAAGCATTAAACATGGGAAAATACAAGCAACTTCAATTAGAGAATTGGATAACAATTCCTTGCACAATCAACTTACAAAAACCATATCAGGGGCTTTGTAATCACCCTCAACCAATTCAGATTCAGTTACACATGTTTAAGAACGTGGTAAATACAATACAACATGGAGACATTCCAGAAAATGAAAGGGAAGGGAAAAACTTAGCAAATTGGATGTAATTCTCTTTGGATTGTAGTTCTTCCTCTTTCCAAGCTTCCTTTCTCCTTCAAGAACTCCAAGAGATGAAAGAATCCAAAGATGCAGCCTCCTCCACGTTCTCCCCTCTTCAAGTTATGAAAATAAAACCCTAAAATGTGTTTAAATACTCTGCTACAGTTACGTGCTACAGTGATCAGTATTATACATGCTACAGTGATGTGTGGAATTACATTTCTACACCTCTCACACTGTTTTGATTACAACGTTCGGTACACTGAATGGATTCATAAAACGTAAATTTTTCTAAAAAGTAGACTTCGAGAGCTTTTCAACGGTATATGATATGTCATCGGGTTCATTGTATATCAATACAATTAAATCCGAGAAGATGGTTGACTAGCAGAGGTGAAAATGAAGGGTTTTACTCCATTTTTGTGCAAGTTGCTCCAAAACTCCTACAAACATCAAAACCACACAAAAACATAAATATACCAAGGAATATAGCAAAGAAACATGGACGAATTGATATGAAAATGATATATAAATATCAAGTAGGGCTTTATTAAGCTTGTAACGTTTGGCTTGGGTGAAGGTATGATAAAGGATAATAATTTGGCTCAAATCATCCACAAACACATACATCATTCAAGACTATGTAGAGCTCAACCCTATAACACAACTTCATTTCAATTCACCAGGTTACTCCCCCAAACTTATTTAGAACACTCAATCTTTTTTTTTTTTTTTGCAGAAAACAAAAGAAAACTACACCCCCACACTTGGTTGTTTCATTCTTTTTAAGAACACTTAAGGGTATAGATCTCTTATTCTTCTTCTTTTGTTCTCTTTTTTTTTTCTTTTTTTCTTTTTTTTTTTATATTACACTTCCCCTCCCCCACACTTAAACAACACATTGTCCTCAATGTGTAAGGATGTGGATAATAAGTACAGATTGGATTTTTTTTCTTTTTTTTTCTCTTTTTTTTTTACAAACACAATAGGACTCACTTGCATTGCTCATGACACATCCCAACCTCCTCTAACTTCCCAAAACCAGAACATAGCTCAGAATTTAATTGTGAATGATCTACATGCTCATATGTAAGAGATAAACTGTTTGGAACAAATTCATTTGAGGTTAGGAAATTTTTAGTGAGTTAACAAAGAAAAAGGCTTACAGAGGCTCAAAGGGGTAACTAGGGATCAATTTCAGTCAAGGTTGGCTATTAAGGCTCAAACGGTCCAAATGGCCTAAATCATTTCCCCAATGTTGCACAGTCTAGGATTTCGCCTCGAGTGACCATCAAACAAGTTCTAGAATTCATTGAATCTGAAGAAACATTTAAATTACATAAACTTTCTCTAAGTGAACAAATAACTCAGTGATAATAGCTCAGTGCTCAATGTTGCGCAAGGAATCAAAAGCAAAGCGAAAACCAATAAACATTTCAAGCACACAGATCCATGCATCATTTATCATTTTCCAGAGTTATTCTTAATTCAATCATTATCTTATCATCGACCCACAAAATGCAAGAAAAGAGGTACGTGGCGTTGTTACACCTGAGTCAAGATTTTATATTTCAACAATCCTTAGGACCAGTAGCCCGCAGACTTAAGGTTTCCAGCCTATATACCTTTATTATGAAGAACAAAACAAGAAACAAGACACTTCAAACAACATAAAATAAACAAACTACATATTTATTTAGAGAGAATGCGTTTCAAGAGTTAAGGAAACCCCATATTCTGCCATTCTCAGGTTTTTCCACAATGTTTTTTTTTTTCTGAATCGAAACTGATATAGACAAAAACGCACAACAACTCTAAATTACACAAAACTAAACTTACTCATAAAATAACAAAGTCTAACAAGCCAGCAAACAAAAACAAGTCAGTTAGAATGGGTCTAAAAAGTTTAGAAGTTAGCCTCCTTATTCAGCCATTATGGATTGAAGAGATCCAGAATGCGTTTCAAGAGAACTTGAACTTTTTAAGCCACTACTCTAAAAGCCATGATTAGAAAACATTACCTGGGGCGAAAGAAATAACCTGAAAAACTCAAAAGAAATGACATGAAAAATCTCAAATAAACACACTAAAAAGAAAGTAAACAAAAACGAAGCAAAGCAATAGATAGAGATTACAGATGGAGCGTTAAATCTAGTCTACGCTTTTTATTGCCTTCTCCAAACCAATCTATCTGAGCCGTTGTTGGATCAGGCGAATAGACGAATTCTTGTAGTTTGTCAATTAACTCCCCTGCAGTTGAAGCTGTAACCAGTATTTGCCTCGCTGATGGTGAGATGAATTTTTTTTTCTACAGCTTGATCAAGAAAGGACAACAAACCATCAAAAAAATTATTGATATTTAACAAACCAATGGGTTTCCGATGGATGTTTAGCTGTGCCCAAGAGGTGATTTGAAATATCTCCTCTAATGTACCATAACCACCGGGCAAAGCTATAAATGCATCAGATTTAATGACCATATGTTCAATACGCTCATGCATGCTAGAGACCTGTAACTCTTCCCCCATTGTGTTGCCTATGATATCTCGCACAGCTAATGGTTTAGGAATAATGCCGAGAACTTTACTTCCTCCCAAGGATGCAGCTATCGACACACACCCCATTAATCCAAGACTACCCCCTCCATAAATCAAATGAATACCCCTCGCAGCTAATGTCCTACCAAGATCAAGAGCTGCTGTTGTAAACTCTCCATCTTTACCAAATTGCGATCCACAAAATACGCATATATTTTGGAATCTCCGAATTGGTGTTTTCTCCATTTCTACAAGTGCTCTAATCTTGTGTAAGACACGTTAGGTATTATGCTTTTCAATTGCAAGACAGGTTATGGAATGACATACGAAAATATACAGAATGTATATATACACACGTAAAACTCTCAAATTTTAACACATGTGGACATACTTTCGGTGGGGGTTGCTCGATGCAGATTTATCGCCCCAAGATTTGAAAAAATGAGATATGCTTTCGGCGGGGTTTGACAAAACCTATACACTTGTCTCCTACGTGAAGCATGAAAAGTAGAGATTACTTTCGGCGGAGGTTGACGAAACCTCCACACTTGTCTCCACGTGTGCTTATGACATGGGGTAGTCATATGGTTTGTCAAAAAGAAAACTTAAAATTTGAAACAAACAAAATCAACAAACAACAAAAACACAAAGACAACATTGATAATCAGATCAAACGAAACAAGAAAGAAATAAAATTCGACAACAACACACACATTCAAATATACAAGTAGTTGTGATTGTGGCTCACATCTTCCTCTGGTTTTACGTCCAGTAACGGCTGAAACGCCTTCTATGAGTCGGGGATTTGCTTCCCATCCAGTTTTCTTATAAACTGGCAAACAGGGTCGTTTTTAGTCAATTCCCTAGACTATAACACTGCAATTCATCACGAAATTGTGTCCATAGATTAAGCAATTCACTCTGAACAAGTCACAAGAATGTGACTCGAGAGTTAACAAAACATTATCCAGCGACTCATTACTCAAACCATTCTTAATAAATGAAAGTTTATCTTCTCTATTCCTGGACGCAAAACCTAATGAACGACAGTCTGGTTACAATTCCATCTAGCACATTTATAACATACTTGTAACCTTTTTGCTCTTCGCCTCTTGGCGTAGTAGCTCTTTCCTAGACCAGGCATGTATTTTTCGAGATTAATGTCCGGCTCACCGGACAATCTCACCTTGGCTTCGATAAGCCATCGGATATCAGCAGGCACATTTAGGAGCATCAATGCCAAAAGTCTTGTCATCCGTACTTTATAAATTTTAAACACAGCATTTTGAGGAAGTGAAGGGAATATTTACGAAGGTTCGATAGAAAGATATCAGCATCCATTGAAGAGAAGAAAAGGAGAGATATTACCGATAATGCGATTGAGTTTGTTCTTCTCCCAGATATGCACGTTTCAAACCTTCGAACAATGGCTTCAACTCCCGTTTGAATGTTTCCTCAAGCTGTTGCACAATTGAACTCGAAGCATGGAATAATCAAATTAAACACAAGAAAAGAAAAGAAAAGAAAAGAAAATAGAGACACATAAAAGAAATAAAAACACAAGAGCAAATGAAAGTCAAAAACAAACAACAAAGCAAATTAGACAAATGGCAAAGAGAGATAAACCTGATCAATTATAATAGCCCATGAGAGGAATCTCCTCGAAACACAAAAATTGATCAATACTACCTTCTTTTCTTTGTCTCTTTTTATTTATATTTCAAAAACATTGGGTTGCCTCCCAATAAGCGCTTGGTTTAACGTCCTCAGCCCGACGTTGGTTCCATCATGGGAGGATCCAATCTCCGTTGTGCTTCTCTAGTGGGCTTGGATCCTTCTTCCAACAGGAAATGGTGTAAGCATATGGCTGGGCCTTGGATGTTAGCAATCGTCCCCTTAATAGCTATTTTGTGAACTCTAAATACTCGGACGCGTTTCTCTTCTTGTAGTGGTGCAAGGCCCATTTCTATTGTAACTAGCAAAAGATCTTTGTCACCCAAAAACACATGCCTCAAATAATCTGGAAGTAGCTTAAGCTCCAAGGTATTGGCTTTCATCACAGAAGGAAGAAGTTTCTCATTAGATAAAGGTAATTCAATGTACGAAACATCATACCTGTTTGTGATTATAGCTATAGTCTTATCTAAGCATGCCATAGCTTCCTCCATTTCTTTGGACACTTGTCTCAACCTTCTTGGTTCTTTGAAAATTTTTTGTCCCTACGTGCTCACTAATAGCCATTTCCAATCCATCCTTGCGAGTTAACTCAAAACATTGTTGTGGCAAAGAATCAATAATGTCAACTGCAAAAACAGAATGCAAGTCACTAGGGTACCTCATTGCCTCAAAAATATTGAAACGGATCACCTCGCCATCAAATTCCATGGTGAGAGTGCCATCATGAACATTAATCTTAGTTCGAGCAGTTTTCAGAATGGTCTCCCTAAAGAATCTGTGTTGGATTAGAAGATGTCTCATCCTCCATTTCAAGAACATAAGAGTCTGATTGGAAAACCAATTGATTCACCTGCACAAGCACATCTTCCACAACTCTTTTGGTATATGCATTAAAATGATCAGCAAACTGAATGGTATTACCAGTTTTCGCAAAAGGTCCAAGATTTAAAGAAGCATAAATAGAATATGGCATGACATTAATAGATGCTCCTAAATCTAACATAGCCCTTTCAAACTTGGTTCTACCAATGGTGCATGGAATGGTAAACATACCTGGATCTTTGCATTTCAGAGGAATTTTTCTTTGTAGAATAGCTGAAACATTTTCCCCCACACTTACTTTCTCATTCCCTTTTAACTTTCTCTTACTGGTGCATAACTCCTTGAGACATTTTGTACAACGAGATACTTGCTCGATAGCATCCAAAAGTGGTATATTTACCTCAATCTTACGAAAAGTCTCCAGGATTTCATGTTCTTATTCCTCCTTCTTTGATTTTGCAAATCTGCTAGGAAAAGGTGGAGGAGTAACATAAGAAGGAATAGCAGTCTTAAGATTTACCTTAGAAGATGATGTCTTGTTCATGGTGGAAGTGGTGTCATCTCCTTCATCAGTTTGTGATTTCTTTGCCAGGTTTTGGATACTTGCCCCAGTTTCCATTTGCTCTCTACTTCGAATTTGCTCTCCACTTCGCAAAGTTATCGCACAAGCATTCCCTCTTGGATTGATCTCCGTTTGAGAAGATAATTTTTCTGAGCATTGGCCCTCGAATTTGCTCATGCTAGTAGCCAATTGTCCCTTTTGATTTGCGAGATTTTGGATACTTGCCCCAGTTTCCTGCTGGAATTGCATTGTGTTAGTGGCAAGTGCATTAACAATATCCTGGAGAGACATACCTGAGTTTTTTGAAGCTGGTTGTGGTGCTGGATGTGGCATTGGTGGTGGTTGCATTTGAAATGGTTGCTGCACTCTAGGTTGATTGAAACCTTGTGGCCTATTTGGTATGCCATTTGGGGCGATTGGTTGATGATTCCCGTAACTAAAATTGGGGTGATCTATCCATCCGGCATTATAAGTATTAGAGAAGGGATCATACCATTGCCTTGATTGTCCTGAAAATCCACCCATGGCATTGGCTTGTTCCATATCTTCTTCTTGTAAAGTTGGATACATGTCTATTGGATGCTCCATGGTAGAATATACCCCACATGCATAAGGTTTCTGCATATGTCCTACAGCCATGTTTTCCACAAGAGAGGTTAGCTCAGAAAGTTGTTGTTCAATGTTTGGAGTGCTTACCTCATTTACTCTCCATGGCAGTTGTGGCTCAAATCCGATGCCGAATTGTTGGAAGTTTACTGCCATGTCGCCTAAACACAAACAATCAGAAAAGAAAAACAAAAAAAACACGAATCAATGATGAAAATAAATTAACAAATCGATTAGAAAATCACTCCCCGACAACGGCGCCAAAAACTTGATGCGTTCGAAACTAGCAAGTATACTAGTCGCACAAGTAATAAAGTGATAAGTAGATATCGTTCCCATGAGGATTGATTCTAATTGAATTTGTTATTTTCCAGCAACAATAAACTAAACAGGGGGTTTTGTTGTTTGATTAACTAGATGAAAAACTGAATACGACGGTAATTAATGAATAACACAATGCAAACTTAATTGAAATGGGAATTAATCAATGATAGAAATCTGGTCAAGGGATCATTCTCCACCACAAGATATGGATTTGCGAATTAATTGTAGAATTATCATCCAATTACACCATTGAAATTATCAACCGTAGATAACAATAAGCTCTGTTATCCCAATCTTTCCTTACTTTGTTGTTAAATAAAACAGGCTCTTTATTTAATCTCTATCCATTAAACAACCTAGAACAAGCTCTCTAAATTTAATTCAATGGATGCATTAGATAAGAAAGATAGGTTGATCTAAGCAATAAACACACAAGCTCGGATTATTTAACTTAGGTTGTATTCTCCAATTGCAATCTCTGATCACAATTTTGCTACTAATGATTAGAAATTCAAGACAATTACGAATCAAGATTTCTAGTCTAGCAATAGACAATATCCAGATTATATTCAGTTGGCCACCCAAATACAATCCAGCAAGCAATCATAAGCATTAAACATGGGAAAATATAAGCAACTTCAATTAAAGAATTGGATAATAACTTCTTGCACAATCAACTCACAAAAACCATATCAAGGGCTTTGAAATCACCCTCAACCAATTCAGATTTAGTTACACATATTCAGAAGAATACAAATACAATACAATATGGAGACATTCCAGAAAATGAAAGGGAAAGGGAAAACTTAGCAAATTTGATGAAATCTCTTAGGATTGTAGTTCTTCCTCTTTCCAAGCCTTCAATCTCCTTCAAGAACTCCAAGAGATAAGAGAAATCCAAAGATGCAGCCTCCTCCCACGTTCTCCCCTCTTCAAGTTATGAAAATAAAACCCTAAAATGTGTTTAAATACTCTGCTACAGTAACCTGCTACAGTGTCCCGTATTATACATGCTACAGTGATGTGTGGAATTACATTTCTATACTTCTCACACTGTTTTGATTACAACTTTCGGTACACTGAATGGATTCATAAACCGTAAATTTCTCCAAAAAGTAGACTTCGAGAGCTTTTCAACGGTATATGATATGTCATCGGGTTCATTGTATATCAATACAATTAAATCCGAGAAGATGGTTGACTAGCAGAGGTGAAAATGAAGGGTTTTACTCCATTTTTGTGCAAGTTGCTCCAAAACTCCTACAAACATCAAAACCACACAAAAACATAAAAATACCAAGGAATATAGCAAAGAAACATGGACGAATTGATATGAAAATGATATATAAATAGACACTTATCAACTTCTCTCTCTAGGAAATTCTCTCAGAAAATTTCGGAGTGCCGGAAACTGACTTGAGCATCGGAGGGTTCTCGCCGGCACCACCACCGGCACCCCTGACTATTTTCCTTTGCTCGCAGGACTGGACCCAACGTACGACCCGAGCTCCGACCCGCTCCCCGGCCGTCCGAAAATCGTGCATCAACACCTCTCTTTAGAATGAGTACCAAGAAACTAATTTGCAAGAATCCTATTAAACAAGTAATGTGTGAGTGAGAATCTACTAAACTCTACATAACAACATAAGATATGAGATTAAAGAAAACAAATCTCCAATGTTGTATTATTGATCCTTAGAATTTTGCTTATTAATCAATATGAAAATATTTTATTTATACCATAAATAGCTCAAATATTTTAAAGAAATGGTTTCCTAAGATTTATTGTTTTGCATTTTAATTATAGTTTATAATTATAGAATGGATAAGATAAAATCAGTTTAATTCAACAAATAGGCAAGCATCAGCTTCAATATCAATACTAGCATAACATTTCATTAAATAGAAATAAAATATGAGCAAATGTTCTTCCTTGGCTTTAATTTGTAGGGAATTGAAATTTTCAACAATTATAATGCTAGGAAGTGTACAAAGCTTTCCAATGGTAATAGAGTTGTTGTTTTAGCCACAGGACGTGAATTGAAAAAAACCTAAACCCACTGACATTTTTCAAACTTGGGCAAACCAAAATGTAGTTTTCCTATGACATATAGATGAATCTTTACCTCACATCAAATGAAAAATAAATAAAATTACCTAATAAAGCAAGCACACTTAAAAAACAAACCTAGCAATATAAAGTCTTTATTAGCCTTATACATGATTCATCCTTTAATCCTAGATTATGACACAATAGTATACTAATCGGCTGAAGTGGAACATAAGCTTATGATCCTAGTTAGTTATTATTATACTAGATTATGGCATTACTCATGACATATTGTTTTATTACTTTATCTTTTTTCATGATTTATTAATAGTAAGTTATACTAAAAATGGTCTGGACATATATATAAGAACTTGCTCAACATGTAAAATTTAATAACGTAGCGCGCGCGCACACACACACATACATATATATGGAATAATGCAGTAGGTTTGCTTTGATAATTACATACTGAATTAACATGGATGTGTAAGTAAATGGCAAAGCAAAGTTGAACAAGTATTGAAATAAAAAAAGTATGCCCTTATAGAATTAAAATTCTTGTTCGACCAAAAAATGAGCAATTTATCTTTCAACTAGTTTTAAAAGCTTGAAAGCATTATGACAAATGAAATGCTCTTCTTTTCAACCAAAAGCACAATGAAAGTAGAGTAATCCCCCAAACAATTTGCCCGTAAGAATGATTGCAGTAGTAATTTCAAGAACTTACAAACCAAATGGAGATGAAAAAAAAGAGAGATACTAAAAAAGTAATTCAAGGAGTTGACATGTGTCAGAAGCCAAGATTTTGCTTATAAGTAACAAATAAGTCTACGGAAGAAAATCCTAGAATCTTAATAGAATGAATCTATGAGCTCAATCTAATCATAAAGATAAACCAAATAAGTTGTACAAACACACACACACACACACAAAAAAGCAACAAGCATACCTTATTGGGTTTGGGGACTAAAATTGACGAGGAACCTAGAACAAGCAGCAAAACAAATCCAAAAAAAAAAAAAACCAAGCACACACTCGAATAAACACTCTCTAAACACTAAACCAATAATCTGCCTAAATAACTAATCAATATTATCAATAATCAAATATGAATCAAGTCTAACAAAATAATAATTAAAGCCAATATTTATACTAATCTAACACTATTGGAATTTGAATCAAATTAGAAAAAGTCAAAATCCCTAATAGAGTTAAAATTAGGGTTGGCAATGGGGTGGGGCAGGTCCGGGGCGGTAGGTACCCAACCCCGCCCTGCTCATTTTTTTTTTTTTTGCCCACCCTGCCCCATTGTCCCTTTAAGAGGCAGGGCAGGGCGGGTCTGGATCAGCTCAATTTTTTTGCCCGTCCCTAAACATTTATAAATTGTAAGCACACCCCTGTAACATTTATATTTTTGCAAGCTTGTCCCCCTGTAACATTTACATCTTTGCAAATAACCATATTCTCAATTTCTCATCATATCATTTACAACTATGATCATTTTTTAACAATCGTAAAAATAATATATACTATGACCATCTTTTAACAATCATAAAAATAATATATCTTCAAACTAAAATCAAACATATGTACAACAACGAAATTAACAACTAAAAAACATCATTCCATTAAAAGTCCAAGATTACCAAGTAAACAATAATTCAACAAATAAAACAATTACAAGTTACCAACAAGTACATGACTACAACAATAATAAACACTCTAGGTAAACATATCATAACAACAAAAGCATACCAACACAAACATAGTAACAAGTAAATAATAAATACTGCCAACACTTCAATAAAAGCAAACCAACAAGTTGATAGCACACATCAACTTCCTACATCTAACACTCTAATGAAACATTCTCACAAAGATGTCATTGAACTTCCTCCTTCATCATCTAATGTTTCCCCTCCAACCATCTCTTCTTGAGGAATTATACCTAGAAGCATAATAACCAAATTAATAACTAAATAAGAAAATTAAATAAAAATAATAATAGTCAATAAGATAAACTTAATGTAATAGAACGTATACCTCGCGTTTTTAGCTATAACCAATTTTAGGTACACATTAATGCCTCCAATGTTTCAGAAAGAAGTCTACTACTATATGGACTCAAACCTCTACCACTTGTGCTAAAGGTGGACTCAAATGAAACTATGGACACTGGGATGGCCAAAACATCTCTAGCAATAGTCAACAATACAGGAAACTTACTTTTATTCATCTTCCAACAATGCAAAACATCAAAGTCAGGACTACTAACTATATGATCCTCCAAATAAATATCTAGTTCAGACTTCTTTTGCAATCCCATATTAATACTCTCTTTAAATTTTTCATATTCAATATCAAACTAACTTGATGCACCGTCTCCTATAACACCTCCTGTATGTGGTAAATTAACAACAAATTCCCTTTGCTCATTACCCCAACCCAATCGACATTGATAATCTGTCACCAAGTCTTCACAAATAGTACGTACTTCCTCAGTATGCTCAAAAGCACCATCTCTATAAATCTTCTTGTATACAAACTCCACCATTATCATTTTACACCTAGGATCTAAAACCACAGCCACAACTACACTCCATGGATAACATTCCAATATTTTTCAAATTTTTCCATCATTACATTAGCCATTTTCTGAATCTTTTCAGAAGAATACGTAAGCCAAGAGCTCAAAGATAATCTTAACTCATAAATTTTTAGAAAAAACATGTTTACTCCAGAAAAAATTTAAGTCAACTTATAGAACTTTTCCAAATGATTACACACAAGTTTTGCTGCTGGCCACTCCTCTTCCTTAGGCAAATTTGTATATTGACTATCACGCTTCTTTAAGCGAACAAACACAACTTTAAAGGCCAAAGTTATACTCAACATCTTATAAGTAGAATTCCACCTAGTTTCACAATCAAGAGATAATGTTTTATTGAATGTCACTTTCAAGTGGTATGCCGTCTCCTCAAAATTTTCAATTCTTTTAGGTGTAGATGTCTAAAAAGCAACGCTATCCCTAACCTTTTGAATGTCATTTCCAATCACTTCTAACCCATCTTTAACTATTAGGTTCAATATATGAGCACAACACCGCATGTGAAAAAGTTTCCCACCCAACATCAAGTGCCTATCACCCAATTTATCAAGTACTTGTTTTATCATAGCATCATTGGTTGAACAATTATTTATAGTTAAAGCAGATAATTTCCTTTCCAAATTCCAATCATACAAACAATCAGCCAACACCTATCTAAGACATTTTGCCTTTTGTGCTGCTGGCACATATACGAATCTAACAATTATAAATACAAAATTATGAGAAACTATATTTAATATAAACAAATCAATAAAATAAGATAAGAGTGCAACTTCAAATATACCTCAAAATCTGATTATGGAGTTTCCATGAATTGTCAATGAAATGGCCTGTTATAATCATATATCCTTTCTTTTGGTTGCTAGAAGTCCACATGTCAGTTGTTATAGCTATCCTTCCTTGTATGTTTTCCAATAATTACAATGTCTTCTCTTTCTCACTTTCAAACAACTTGAATATTTCATTCTTCAATGTGTTTCTACTCATTGTACCAAACAAAGGATGAGCATAATTCATCATTTCCCTAAAGCCCTCATACTCAACAAACCACAATAGAAGTTCATGCAAAACAACCAGTTTTGCAACTAGAGCCCTACAAACATCTTTATCAAAAGCATCTTTATCATGGCACACCAAGTTTGTAAGAGTTCCATTACTTTGTTTTTGGAATTTCAAAATGTTTTTTTCCATCGTTAGTTGATTAGCTCGACGACATCTCTTCAAATGCTTACTTAAATGGGAGGTGTCGTCCGAAGCCCTAGCAACTAATCTTGTCCCACAATGGTTACAATGTGCTTTTGGTACTCCATCAATAACTAGCTTTGTAAAATGTTCCCAAACTTGTGATGTGGTCTTAGACTTTTTGCTATGTTGAGACAATTCATCATCATCTTGTTCTAGCCCTCTGATACTAGTGGATATAGCAATATCTTCAAAGTCTTTATCAATGTTTAAATCATCACTGGGATTTAGGGTATTTGACATCCCCACTTATTGTTGTGATTGTAAAGACATCGTTTACCTAAAAAATAACATAAATATGCAAAATTAAGATATAATTAAGGAAGAAAAACAACAAGTTTTAGAATTAAATAAATATTAAACTATATATATATATATAATATTTATGTAAGTCAATAGGCCATAAATAAAAAAACAGATAAGAACTCATGTATTATTCTTGAGTTTATTTAATGTAAAAAATAGGTACAGTATGCAATATTTATGTTTATCTAATGTAATTTAATTTGCTATTTAAATTATCGTAAAGTATTATTCTCAAAAGGCATTAAGAGAACCAAATTAAAGAAATAAATTAACGTTTGAAGCTTCTATAAATTTTAGAAGTTTAAACAATGTTAAAAGTTTTAACGTACACATAGCAATAGACAATATGTTAAGAGCCCGCTTCCTAGAAAGTTTTATTGTCATTTGCATGTGGTTTCTGTATACGATATAAGATTGGTGAGCAAATACAATAAGAGAATAAAATAGAATATATTTCACTACAAGTGAAAAAAAAATTAAAATTGATAAGTATGAAGGGAGTATATTCCATTATTAAAATGCGCGAATCATTGTTATTTAGAGTTTAACCAGTTAGGGGCTTGTTAATTTGATAAAAAGGATAATAATGGTTTAGGATTGAAGCATTGTAATTAACAGATGGTAGTTTGTTAATAGAATATATGGTCATACAACAATCATAAGCGTACAATAATAGCAAATTGTTCAGATTAACACATTATTAATCAGGATGTCTTATGCAAGAAGATTTATTAATGTGAAAAAGATAAATTAATTGGTAAAATCATTTAATGTCTTGAATTCATGGTTTTGTTTTAGTTCTAAAATATGTTCACACTTACCTAATTGAATTTGGAAGCTTATTGATTTGTTTTGTTTCGATTTATATCCAACAGGCAACATGCTTAGAAAATATCTTTTGTGTTGTCCTTTGTGTATTTTTAAAATATCCCCCGAGTTGTTTACGTTCATGACCAAGTGATTGTTCGTGGAACCATGCATATATACATGAATGTTGAATGATGAAATTCATAATTGATATTGTTTTTAGTCAACAAAATTTTCTATGGATTAAAAATATTATAATAATAATATGAGAAAGTGGAACTTCATATGTTGTCCATATAATTGGTCCTAATAAATTAATATGAAGCAATTAAGAATTTGATAATGTATAAATTTTTCTTTTTTGGGTAATTTCCGTGTCTCTTCTTTGGTTTGTTGAAATCTAACTTTTTTGGGCTTAGAGTTACAGATGAATCATAAAACTGAGTGAATGCTGAAAGTGTTCAAAACAATGTACTATATTGGTAATGTATGCTTATTGATCTCAAATTTCCTACATAACAATTTACAAATCAACCAATATAATTAACAAGCTAAAGCTGAAGCATTTACGGTCACAACAATTTTGAAATCAACAACTAATCAACCACTACGTTACAATTTACAAATCAACTGCACTTCATGGTTTGCATGAGCATCTAAAGGATCAACAACTAATCAACTTACATATACATATGAACAATAATTTTGAAGTCAACCCGATTGTTAACATCAGTTCTTTAATTTTGTACAACGCAGAAAATCAAAGACTTGCAACAATTAATTTTGCAATGCAGAACAAAAAATGCCAAACTTTGTTAATCATCACTTTATCAGACAAGATATAACAATTGACAATTCAATTATACAATACATGCCAAACTTCAAACTTAAAAAAAAAAATTCCAATTCAAACTTCAAACATGCCCATGTAATGAGAACTGACCAAGAGAGAAGTGTGAGTGTGATATGGAGGTGAGCTGCTCACAAGAGGCGAGGATGTCGCTGTAGCTGTAGAGGGCATGGCCAGGTATTGCAACGTTGGAGCCGTAGAGGGGAATTGACTGAAAGAGAGGAGCCTAGGCCGCTGGAGCCGCAGACGCGAGCTGGCTGTGCAGGTACTGTAACCCTGGAGCTGCGGAGGGGAGCTGGTCGTGCAATGGCCACGAGAGAGGCAGCTAGGTCGTTGGCTCTGTGGCGGCGAGCTGGTCGCAACCATAAGCGATGCTGCGATGCTAGACCTATAGAGGTGAGAGCCAGCGACTGAAAAGAGTGAAGTGGTCCAAGTGGAGGCTACTTAGGGGGGTTGACGAGTGATGATGGTAGAGATGGTGGAGAGACGATGGAGCATACGGCATTAGGGATCTCTAAATCGTTTTGGCAATTTAAGGTAAAATGAAAAATGAAAACATTATTTTCTTTATATATCTTACTGAAATTTCTAGATAATATATTATAGCGTATCACAATCACCCTTAAAAATTTAAGTCCTAACATTTTATTTTTTTATATACACCCTTTATACTGTACGGTGCAAGGTAGGTCAAGCGGGGCTAAGTATTGGACCCAACCCTGGACCTGCCTCGGACGGGGCAACATAATTAAAGACCCAACCCTGCCTCTAAATTAAAAATAAATGGGTCAATACCAGCCCCTAAAGTGCAGGTCACGGAGAGGCCTCGAACCCAGTGGGTCATTTTGCCATCCCTAATCAAAATCCTAGACTAACAATTTCGAAATTGAAGAAACCCTAATTAATCAAATAACTAAAAAGATAATAATAACCCTAATAATAAAATAGACCATGCTACATCAAAAATCTACTGAACAGAGCCTAACTTTCTTAATTAGATTCAACTAACAAGTTCAATATCCAAACTTTAAAGCCATAACCTAAAATTTCAGAGAAAACAATCCATATTTAGAGCTCACCAAGTATGCACCAAAACTGAGTACCCAAATACCCAAAGTGACTTAAATTCCAATTTCAATCAACAAAAATCAACACATTGATACAAACAACAAATCCAAGAATAGCATAAAAATTAAATACCCATTTTCACCAACTAAACAACAAATTGATATAAACAAGAGATCCAACATTTCAATATTGAATACCCATTTTCACCAACTAAACAACTAATGAAATTCGCATTCACCACCTACATTGACCAACAAGGAAAGCAAAAAATAAAGAATCACCGAGAAAAACATAAAGAAAGAGCAAACAAGATAATATATTTACTTTTTCCAGATGGAAAAGCAGTTTCAAAGACATAGTTATGAATTTAGTGTAAAAATAAGAGTTAGGATTCTGAAACTCACTAGTTAAGACAATTTCCAACTTATGATTCTAATCTTTACAAGTCATCTACCTTAAAAGATATCTCCATTATGAGAATATATCGTTGTTATCAAAATCTATTACGAGTAACAAGAAAATGAGAACAATTCTTCAATAACAAAAAAATCTATAAAATAGATTTCCATTACCTTAATTGATAAAGAGAATATTTGCTACAAGCCATGCACATGCATGAGCCACCAACATCAAGATCTGTCACAAAAAATGAACTAGACGGTAAGAGGTTCAAGTGACCAAGAGAAAGTTTTAGGATTTCTCAAAAGATTGGTTGTGATTCACAAAAAAAAAAAAAAAATAAGAGGGGTAAGTTTGTCATTTTGTCAAATTAATAAGGGTATAATAGATAAGTTCAACAAAATTCTAAAAATAAATTTTTGAAAAATTAGTCAATATCAACTTTCCAAAACCACAGGTCGTAGACGTTATAAATATGCATTTATAACTATAGATTGTAATACTGTTTATTGTTAGGAACTGTAATTAAAGGAACTTGAAGAAATAACGTAAATTAGGTTTTGTTGAAGAGTTATAACCATTGATGAAGAAAGTACAACATTAATGAAATGATATAATTACCAATGAAGAATTACAATGTCAGTGAAGAGTTATAACTCAAATTGAAGAGGCATTAACATGCAACATTATAACCTAATTGAGAGGTTGCATAGTGTGTTATAAATAGTACACTATAGTTTCAAATTTTGTATTCCTATTTTCCTCTGTTATGAGTATATCTCTCTATCTTATTACAACTCTGAGCCTTATTCTTACAAATCATACAATTTCCTAAAATTGTTGTACCTTGGAGGTAACTTCCCATATAGTATGTTAGCAAACTCTTACAAGTGTGGGAAAATAAAAACTAGAGGAAAGTGTTGCAACATGTCTCAAAACCATTGATCTTTCATATTCAAAATATTTGCTCTAAAATCACTTTTAAATATATTATTAAAAAAGTGATTTTAGAGAAATTACCAAATGAAAAAACTAACTTGGCTAGTTATACAATCCATTTTTAGATCTTGTATTGTGTTACTAACCACACTCTAAATCATTTATCACTTTCTTGGCTAAAACTAAAAATATATTGTTTTTATATTCTTCTGAATATCACGACTATGCCATCAAAATTAATGGGTTTATCTTAGGTGATTGTTTATGGTTTACAAAATATTGGATGATTTTTATGATTAATGATTTTTATGCTTAATAAACCCTAATTTTTATGCTTAATAAACTAGGGTTATCCTTTTTCTATTAAAAACTAAAAATAAAAATGATTTTAATATTTACCAAAGCCTCTCATTATTTGACCAAAAAAATAAAAGGAAAAATGAAAAAAAAAATGGCATTACATTAAGCTAGTATAGTTTACTAAGTTTTGTAAAATTTTTAAAATTAAAATTAGGATTGGGATCTTTTGGTACAAAATTAGACACAAATTTGTAACCATTAATTTACATAATCCAATGGTTGACATGGTTAATGAGTTGGCATAATTAAATGCAATTTTTTTATTTTGAATCTCAACTATGGATTTTGTGAAATTAATGGTCATAACTTTGTAT
>SNVD02003439.1:0-18044 GCA_013180625.2 Boswellia sacra
CTTCTATCAGGATTTTCTTTGTTCATTTTGCTTTCACGTATGAACTTTTATGATGCATAATTAATGTAAATAATTTGTAGAAATGAAAATTTTCTATTTCTAAATCCATACGTTTTGCGTATTACACTAATTTACATCCAAATTTATTCAAATTTGTTTCCATGTTAATATTCATTCAATTCTAAATACAATTACAAGATCAGGAAGTCACACGCTCAAAATCATCAGTCGGAACGTGTTTCGAAGTCGAAGGATCACGCGGGGGGAGGGCTAATGGGCCGTTTTAGCCTTAATGGCCGCTAGCCGGCCATCAGACTATTGGGTAGCTATCTAACAATCGGATGGCTATCTAATAACTGATCAGCTATCATACAACAACTGGCTGATAATCAAATGGTTGGTTGACGATTTCCTGGCCTTTTTTGTCTTGATTTGTGTACTCTTTAAGTGCTCCTCCTTAATAATTCTTTGTGCCTTTTCTCTCGTTTCTCAAGACTTCTTTTTCATCTCTTCGAATCATTCAACATGTTTGAAGCTTTCCTTCAGATCTTCTAGTACCTTCTAAAGCCTTTGAGAGATGAAGATTGGAAACGACTCGAGTCTGTCGACCTCTATTATCTGAAATTCCCTTGTCATATCAAGCCCGACATTCCTTTTTTGAATGACTGTACAACCTTCTGGGATTCTCACGATCATGTCTTCCACTTCAATGAGTAGGAACTTTACCCTCTAGATGAGGAATTCTCAACCATACTCTAATATCACTCATCCATTTTTGAGAGCCTCATTCCACCATCAGTATTTGATCTTGCCCGTTTCTTCGACTTCCCGACTTCTACCGTGGGCATTCACATTAGGGGTGGTAGAGTGACATTTTTTTCTATCATGCCTCTATTTGGAATGATAGACAGGACTTTGTCTGATTGGCTTTGCCTTTTTCAATTTTACCTTCTTGCACAGTTTCTACTAGTCTCACTGGATGGTATCGGAGATCCACATCTTGTGACTGTTATTCCTCATATGGGTCCCAGCTTCACGGTCGTTCCCTTGATTCTAGTTGACACATTGATCAAACTAGACCAAGTCAAGGTTGACCCAAGTTAGCAATTTGGTGGCAGTCTTCTACTTCCTCAAGTCTTCTTATATGACTCATCTCATTTTATTTTCATTCTCCCTTTTTTTATTTATGCTCTAATTTTTGTCTGAGCCGCCCTTTTTTGGGTTTTCGACTTAACGAGCTTTCCCTAAATTTTACTTGAGCCTCAATTTTCTGGTTTTTGACTCAGTGGGCTGATAAGTGTCTATTTATATATCATTTTCATATCAATTCGTTCATGTTTCTTTGTTATATTCCTTGGTATTTTTATGTTTTTGTGTGGTTTTGATGTTTGTAGAAGTTTTGGAGCAACTTGCATAAAAATGGAATAAAACCCTTCATTTTCACCTCTGCTAGTCAACCATCTTCTCGGATTTAATTGTATTGATATACAATGAACCCGATGACATATCATATACTGTTGAAAAGCTCTCGAAGTCTACTTTTTGGAGAAATTTACGGTTTATGAATCCGTTCAGTGTACCTAAAGTTGTAATCAAAACAGTGTGAGAAGTGTAGAAATGTAATTCCACACATCACTGTAGCATGTATAATACGGGACACTGTAGCACATTACTGTAGCAGAGTATTTAAACACATTTTAGGGTTTTATTTTGATAACTTGAAGAGGGGAAAACGTGGTGGAGGCTGCAGCTCTGGAATTCTTTCATCTCTTGGAGTTCTTGAAGGAGAAAGGAAGCTTGGAAAGAGGAAGAACTACAATCCAAAGAGAATTACATCCAATTTGCTAAGTTTTTCCCTTTCCTTTCATTTTCTGGAATGTCTCCATGTTGTATTGTATTTACCACGTTCTTAAACATGTGTAACTGAATCTGAATTGGTTGAGGGTGATTCAAAGCCCCTGATATGGTTTTTGTAAGTTGATTGTGTAAGGAATTGTTATCCAATTCTCTAATTGAAGTTGCTTGTATTTTCCCATGTTTAATGCTTATGATCTGTCTCTTATACACATCTAGATGTGTATAAGAGACAGACTGAATATAATCTGGATATTGTCTATTGCTAGACTAGAAATCTTGATCCGTAATTATCTTGAATTTCTAATCATTAGCAGCAAAATTGTGATCAGAGATTGCAATTAGAGAATATAACCTAAGTTAAATAATCCGAGCTTGTGTGTTTATTGTTAGATCAACCTGTCTTTCTTTTCATAATGCATCCATTGAATTAAATTTAGAGAGCTTGTTCTAGGTTGTTTAATGGATAGAGATTAAGTAAAGAGCCTATTTTATTTAACAACAAAGTAAGGAAAGATTGGGATAACAGAGCTTGTTGTTATCTACGGTTGATAACTTCAATGCTGTAATTGGATGACAATTATACGATTAATTCGCAAATCCATATCTTGTGGTAGAGAAGGATCCCTTAACGAGATTTCTCTCATTGATTTTTTACTCAAATTAACTTTCTGTTTTGTTATTCTTCATTTTGCATTCTTAGTTCATTTAGTTAATCATTCAACAAAACCCCCCTTATTTAATTTATTGTTGCTGGAAAATAACAAATTCAATTAGAATCAATCCTCGTTGGAACGATATCTTACTCATCACTTTATTACTTGTGCGACTAGTATACTTGCTAGTTTCGAACGCATCAAGTTTTTGGCGCCGTTGCCGGGGATTGATTTTCTAATCAATTTGTTATTCTGTTTTTAGTACTGATTCTTGATTGTTATTTCCTTATTGTTTGTGTTTAGGCTTTTATATCTGAGGGAGAAGCGGATCAACGACTTAAGAGAATTAAGGAGTTTCTTCAATCCTCGAATTTAAGGCTAAATCGGTCAATTTCAACTCCACCTCCAGAATTTGACCTTGCACGACATACTTTCCTCCTATCTTCTTGTAGTTCAATCAAATCTGAATCAGAAGCAATGGCGATGGAAAACGATCAGACTCTTAAGGGGAGTTTAGCGACCTCCATTATTGGTCAACAACCGCGTATGGCATAAGCACCAATTTTGAGGTATAATTTGAGCTTAAATCTGGACTAATTCGTCTCTTGCCTACATTTCATTGGTTTTTAGCAGGAGGGATCCTATCAAATACCTCAGACACCTCTCCCCCACGAGTAAATTTTCATTGTGGTATGCTTCAACGTATGGAAGCCAACTGGCGTGTCTGAGGAGCAAATAAAATTGAGAGCTTTTCCATTCTCATTAGCAGATTCGGTGAAAGATTGGCTATACTATCTACCATCGGGTACCATTACCACGTGGAATGAGATAAGTAAACTCTTTTTAGAGAAATACTTTCCCACTTCGAAAGTTATAAACATTTAAAAAGATATTAGTGGCATTCGACAACACAATGGAGAATCACTTCATGAATATTGGGAGAGATTTAGAAGGTTATGTGCCTAGCTGCTCCAACACCATCAACAATTAGTGATGGACTCCATAATCTCAATGATTTCTATGAGGGGGTCTCCTACCATGTGGAAATGAGTGTATCATTGATGCTGCTCATTGGTGGAGCGCACTAGGTTATAAAACACCGTGAATGTTGCAAGACTTTGATTAGCGACGATGAGCAGCAACTCTCACCGAATGAGGAGATTCTCAAGCCTCTGGCCAAATTTCGATGCAACCAACATTCCCAAGGGAGAGTAAATGGTGAGGGTAAGGTAAGCCGGCGGTTAACATCTGAACAACAACCTCTCTCTGAGCTTACCTCTCTTGTAAAAAAATGTGCCTGTATGACATATGCATCAATCTTATGTATGTGGATTATATTCTACCACGGAGCATCCAACCGACATGTGTCCAACTTTGCAAGAAGGAGATACGGAACAAGCCAATGCCATGGGTGGATTTCTAGGACAACCAAGCCAAAGTTATAGTAATCATCAACCAATCACTCCAAATGCCATACCAAATCAGCCACCAGGTTTCAATCAATCAAGAGTGCAGCAATCATTTCAAATGGAACCACAACCAGCACCACAACTAGCTCCACAAAACTCAGGTATGGATCTCCAGGACATTGTTAAAGTACTTGCTACTAACACAATGCAATTTCAGCAGGAAACTAGGGCAAGTATCCAAAACCTGGAAAATCAAATGGGACAATTGGCTACTAACATGAGCAAATTCGAGAGCAAGAGCTTAGAAAAATTACCTTCTCAGACAGTGATCAATCCAAGAGAGAATGTTAGTGCAATCACTTTGAGAAGTGGAAAGCAATTACAAGTTCCACAAAAAAGGTCACAACTAATGAAGGGGATGACACTACTTCCACCATGAACAAAACATCATCTTCTAAGGTAGACCTTAAAACTCAAATTCCTTCATATGTTACTCCTCCACCTTTTCCTAGCAGATTTGCAAAATCAAAGAAGGAGGAACAAGAACAAGAAATCCTGGAAACTTTCCGCAAGATCGAGGTAAACATACCACTTCTGGATGCTATCAAGCAAGTGCCTCGTTATGCAAAATTTCTCAAAGAGTTATGCACCAACAAGAAAGTTGAAAAGGAACTGAGAACGTAAGCGTGGGGAAAATTTTCAGCTGTAGCATACAAAGAAAAATTCCTCAAAATGAAAGATCCAGGTACGTTACCATTCCATGCACCATTGTAGAACCAAGTTTGAAAGAGCTATGTTAGTATTTTAGGAAGCATCTATTAATATCATGCCTATAACATTCCTATTTATGCTGTTTACAAATCTTGGACCTCTTGCGGAAACTGGTATTCCCATTCAACTTGCTGATCGTTCTAAGGCATATCCCAAGGGAGTTGTGGAAGATGTGCTTGTGCAGGTAAATCAATTGGTTTTCCCAGCAGACTTCTATGTTCTTGAATGGAGGATGAGACATCTCCTAATCCAACACCAATTCTTTTGGGGAGACCATTCTTGAAAATTGCTCGAACTAAGATTGATGTTCATGATGGCACTCTCACCATGGAATTACGACTTAGTGCGCAACAAGGTGCTTATACGTTTCATGAAATATTTTTGTGAGACAATAAGAGTACCCTAGTGACTTTGCATTCTGTTTTTGCCGTTGTGATGTTATTGTATTCTTTGTTGCCACAGGAATCAACATTTTTGAGTTAACTCACAAGGAGGATCGAAGGGCGGTCTCTTTTATTAGTGTGTAGCATGTTAGGGAATCACACATGTCAATCGCAAGGAATCAAGAAGGTTGATACAAGTGTCCAAAGAAATGGAGGAAGCTGTGGCAAGCTTAGATGAGACCATAGCGATAACCACAAATAGGTATGATGTTTTCGTGCATTCCATTTCCTTTATCTAATGTGAAACTTCTGCCTTCTATGATGAAAGCCCCTACCTTGGAGCTTAAGCATCTTCCAGATCATTTGAAGCATGGATCCTTGGATAAGAATGATCCTTTGCCAGTTAAAATAGAAATGGGCCTTGCACCACTACAAGAAGAGAAACTCGTCCGAGTACTTAGAGATCACAAAACAGCTATTGGGTGGACAATTGTTGACATCCAAGGCCCAGCCATATGCATGGACCGTATGTTGTTGGAAAAAGGATCCCAGCCCACTAGAGAAGCACAACGAAGATTGGACCCTGCCATGATGGAACCAATGTCGGGCTGAGGACGTTAAACCAAGCGCTTATTGGGAGGCAACCCAATGTTTTTGAAAAATAAAAATAAAAAAAGAAGAAAAGAAAAATAAAATGAGTAATAATGATCGATTTTTGTGTCTCAAGGAGATTCCTTTCGTAGGCCATCAAATTGATCAGGTTTTATCTCTCTTTGCCATCTGTCTCATTTGTTTTTATATTTTTTACTTGTTTTTGACTTTTGTTTTCTATTGTGTTGTTATCTCTTTTATGTGTCTTTAGTTTCGTTTTTGCTCTTTTCTTTTCCTTTCTTTTGTTTAATTTGATTACTCTGTGCTTTGAGCTCATTTGTGCAGCAGCTTGTGGAAACATCCAAACGGAAGTTGAAGTCATTCGCCAAAGGTTTGAACGTGCATATCTTGGAGAAAAACAAACCCGATCGCATTATCGGTAATATCTCTTCTTTTCTCCTCTTCAATGGATGCCGATATCTTTTTGTCGAACCTTCGTAAATATTTCCCTTCACTTCCTCAAAATGCTGTGTTTAAAATTTATAAAGTACGGATGACTAGACTTTGGGCGTTGATGCTCCTAATGTGCCTGCTGATATCCGATGGCTTATCGAAGCCAAAGTGAGATTGTCCGGTGAGCCGGACATTAATCTCGCAAAATACATGCCTGGTCTAGGAAAGAGCTACTACGCCAAGAGGCGAAGAGCGAAAAGGTTACAAGTATGTTATAAATTTGCTAGATGTAATTGTAACCAGACTTGTCGTTCATTAGGTTTTGCGTCCAGGAATAGAGAAGATAAACTTTCATTTATTAAGAATGGTTTGAGTAATGAGTCCCTGGATAATGTTTTGTTAACTCTCGAGTCACATTCTTGTGGACTTGTTCAGCGTGAATTGCTTAATCTATGGACACAATTTCATGATGAATTGCAGTGTTATAGTCTAGGGAATCTGACTAAAACGACCCTGTTTGCCAGTTTATAAGAAAACTGGATGGGAAGCAAATCCCCGACTCATAGAAGGCGTTACAGCCGTTACTGAACGTAAAACCAGAGGAAGATGTGAGCCACAATCACAACTACTTGTATATTTGAATGTGTGTTGTTGTGTCGAATTTTATTTCTTTCTTGTTTCGTTTGATCTGATTATCAATGTTGTTTTTGTGTTGTTGCTGTTTGTTGATTTTGTTTGTTTTAATTTCAAGTTTTCTTTTTGACAACCCATATGACTACCCCATGTCATACACACACGTGGAGACGAGTGTGGAGGTTTTGTCAACCTTCGCCGAAAGTATATCTCTACTTTTCATGCTTCACGTGGAAGATAAGTGTGACGGTTTTGTCAAACCCCACCGAAAGTGTATTTCCATTTTTCATGCTTCACGTGGGAGACAAGTGTGTAGGTTTTGTCAAACCCCGCCGAAAGCATATATCATTTTTTCAAATCTTGGGGCAATAAATCTGCATCGAGCAACCCCCACCGAAAGTATTTCCCCATGTGTCAAAATTTGAGAGTTTTATGTGTGTATATATACATTCTGCATGTTTTCATATGTCATTCCATAACCTGTCTTGCAATTGAAAAGCATAATATCTAACGTGTCTTACACAAGATTAGAGCACTTGTAGGAATGGAGAAAACACCAATTCGGCGATTCCGCAATATATGCGTATTTTGCGGATCGCAATTTGGTAAAGATGGAGAGTTTACCACAGCAGCTCTTGATCTTGGTAGAACATTAGCTGCGAGGGGTATTAATTTGATTTATGGAGGGGGTAGTCTTGGGTTAATGGGGTGTGTGTCGACAGCTGCATCCTTGGGAGGAAGTAAAGTTCTCGGCATTATCCCTAAACCATTAGCTGTGCGAGATATCGTAGGCAACACAATCGGGGAAGAGTTACAATTCTCTAGCATGCATGAGCGTATTGCACATATGATTGTTAAGTCCGATGCATTTATAGCTTTACCCGGTGGTTATGGCACATTAGAGGAGATATTTCAAATCACCTCTTGGGCACGGCTAAACATCCATAAAAAAACCCATTGGTTTGTTAAATGTCAATAATTTTTTTGATGGTTTGTTGTCTTTTCTTGATCAAGTTGTAGAAAAAAATTTTATCTCACCATCAGCGAGGCAAATCCTTGTTACAGCTTCAACGGCAGGGGAGTTAATTGACAATCTACAAGAATTCGTCTATTCGCCTGATCCAACAACAGCTCGGATTGATTGGTTTGGAGAAGGCAATAAGAGGCGTAAACTGGATTTAACACTCCATCTGTAATCTCTCTTTGCTGGTTTGCTTCGTTTTTGTTTGCTTTCTTTTTATTGTGTTTATTTGAAGTTTTTCATGTTATTTATTTTGAGATTTTTCAGGTTGTTTCTTTCCTCCCAGGTAATTTTTTTTAATCTTGGTTTTTTGAGTGGTGGCTTAAAAAGTTCAAGTTCTCTTGAAACGCATTCTGGATTTCTTTAATCCATAATGGCTGAATAAGGAGGCTAACTTCTAAACTTTTTAGACCCATTCTAACTGACTTGTTTGTGTTTGCTGATTTTTTGGACTTTATTATTTTCTGAGTAAGTTTAGTTTTATGTAATTTCGAGTTGTTGTGTGTTTTTGTCTTTATCAGTTTCGATTCAAAAAAAAAACATGGTGGAAAAACCTGAGAATGGCAGAATATGGGGTTTTCTTAACTCTTGAAACGCATTCTCTCTCAATAAATCTGTAGTTTTTTTATTTCATGTTGTTTGAAGTGTCTTGTTTCTTGTTTTGTTCTTTCATAATAAAGGTATATAGGCTGGAAAACTTAAGTCTGCGGTCTACTGGTCCTAAGGATTGTTGAAATATACAATCTTGACTCAGGTGTAACAACGCCACGTACCTCTTTTCTTGCATTTTGTGGGTCGATGATAAGATAATGATTGAATTACGAATAACTCTTGGAAAATGATAAATGATGCATGGATCTGTGTGCTTGAAATGTTTATTGGTTTTCGCTTTGCTTTTGATTCCTTGCGCAACATTGAGCACTGAGCTATTATCACTGAGTTATGTGTTCACTTAGAGAAAGTTTATGTAATTTAAATGTTTCTTCAGATTTCAATGAATTCTAGAACTTTTTTGATGGTCACTCGAGGCGAAATCCTAGACTGTGCAACATTGGGGAAATGATTTAGGCCATCTTTGGACCGTTTGAGCCTTAATAGCCAACCTTGACAGCAATTGATCCCTAGTTACCCCTTTGAGCCTCTGTAATCCTTTTTCTTTGTTAACTCACTAAAAGATTTTTCCTACCTCAAATGAATTTGTTCCAAACAGTTTATCCCTTACCATATGAGCATGTAAGATCATTCACATTAATTCTGAGCTTAAATTTTGTTTTTTTTTTTTTTCTGGGGTTTTTTTTTTTTTTGGGAAGTTAGAGGAGGTTGGGATGTGTCATGAGTAATGCAAGTGAGTTCTATTATGTTTATTAAAAAAAAGAAAAAAAGAAAAAAAAAAACCAATCTGTACTTATCGTCTACGTACTTACACATTGAGGACAATGTGTTGTTTAAGTGTGGGGGAGGGGAAGTGTAATAAAAAAAAAAGAAGAAAAAAAAGAAAAAAAAAGAAAAAAAAAGGAAGAAGAATAAGAGATCTATACCCTTAAGTGTTCTTAAAAAGAATGAAACAACAAAGTGTGGGGGTGTAGTTTTCTTTTATTTTCTGCAAAAAAAAAAAAAAAGAATTGAGTGTTCTAAATAAGTTTGGGGGAGTAACCTGGTGAATTGAAATGAAGTTGTGTTGTCGGATTGAGTTCTACATAGTATTGAATGATTTATGTGTTTGTGGGTGATTTGAGCCAAATTATTATCCTTTATCATACCTTCACCCAAGCCAAACTTTACAAGCTTAATAAAGTCCTACTTGATCCTTGGCGTTGTGCATGTCTACATTAGTGGAGAGTGACTTGAAAAGCAGGCCTATGGAGTTCATTGATACACACATCTTTAATATTAGATATGATTCATTTTTATGCATAAACTCATCCGGGTTACAAGTGATTAGGTGAGAATTGCTCTACACACACACACTTGAGGAATTGAAGTGAAGCGAAACTAATATTTGAGATAAAATTGTTGATCAAGTGCATTATTTTGAAGTTTTCCTTGGGTTATAATTAAGTACAATCTTTGAGCCCTATTTGCAAGATGAAGCATTTGTGTGTTTTAATTTTTTTGTTGATTCTGTTTCGGTTTAGTTTTATTTCATATTGTCGTAGTTGCTCGAGGACTAGCAAAGTCTAAGTGTCGGGGAATTTGATAAGTGTCTATTTATATATCATTTTCATATCAATTCGTCCATGTTTCTTTGCTATATTCCTTGGTATTTTTATGTTTTTGTGTAGTTTTGATGTTTTTAGGAGTTTTGGAGCACCTTGCACAAAAATGGAGTAAAACCCTTTATTTTCACCTCTGCTAGTCACCATCTTCTCGGATTTAATTGTATTGATATACAATGAACCCGATGACATATAATATACCGTTGCAAAGCTCTCGAAGTCTATTTTCTGGAGAAATTTACGGTTTATAAATCCATTCAGTGTACCAAAAGTTTTAATCAAAACAGTGTGAGAAGTATAGAAATGTAATTCCACAAATCACTGTAGCATGTATAATACGGGACACTGTAGCAGGTTACTGTAGCAGAGTATTTAAACACATTTTAGGGTTTTATTTTCATAACTTGAAGAGGGGAGAACGGGGTGGAGGCTGCAGCTCTGAATTCTTTCATCTCCTGGAGTTCTTGAAGGAGAAAGGAAGCTTGGAAAGAGGAAGAACTACAATCCAAAGAGAATTACATCAAATTTACTAAGTTTTTCCTTCCCTTTCATTTTCTGGAATGTCTCCATGTTGTATTGTATTTACCACGTTCTTAAACATGTGTAACTGAATCTTAATTGGTTGAGGGTGATTTCAAAGCCCCTAATATGGTTTTTGTAAGTTGATTGTGCAAGAAGTTGTTATCCAATTCTCTAATTGAAGGTGCTTGTATTTTCCTATATCTAATGCTTATGATTGCTTGCTGGATTGTATTTCGAATGGCCAACTGAATATAATCTTGTTGTTGTCTATTGCTAGACTAGAAATCTTGATCTGTAATTGTCTTGAATTTCTAATCCTTAGTAGCAAAATTGTGATCAGAGATTGCAATTGGAGAATACCACCTAAGTTAAATAATTCGAGCTTGTGTGTTTATTGCTTAGATCAACCTATCTTTCTTATCGTAATGCATCCATTGAATTAAATTTAGAGAGCTTGTTCTAGGTTTTTTAATGGATAGAGATTAAATAAAGAGCCTGTTTTATTTAACAACAAAGTAAGGAAAGATTGGGATAACAGAGCTTGTTGTTATCTACGGTTGATAATTTCAATGGTGTAATTGATGACAATTCTACGATTAATTCGCAAATCCATATCTTGTGGCAGAGAATGAACTCTTAACCAAGTGTCTCTCATTGATTTTTCATTCGAATTAACTTTCTGTTTTGTTATTCTTTGTTTGCATTATTATTTCACTTAGTTAATCAATCACAAAACCCCCCATTTGTTATGTTGTGGCTGTAAAATAACAAATTCAATTAGAATCAATCCTCGTGGGAACGATATCTTACTTATCACTTTATTACTTGTGCGACTAGTATACTTGCTAGTTTCGAACGCATCAGTTATCGACTGACGTTTATTGAAATCACCAGCATAATCAGAATCAACATAACCAATAGCATACTGATCGCACGTATCATCCCTCTCAAAGACTAAGCCAACATCTATGGTTTTCAGCAAATACTGTTGAATGCATTTCACTGCTTGCCAATGTCCTTTACCAGGATCATGCATGTACCTGCTCATAACTCCAACTGCATGTGAAATGTCGGGTCTTGAACACACCATAGCATACATCAGGCTACAAGCTGGATTAGCATACGAAACTTGAGACATATACTTTTGTTCCTCATCTATACTAGGAGATAAAGATGCACTGCGCTTCATATGAGGAGCAAGTGGGGTACTTACAGGTTTTGACTGCTCTGTAATGCCAAACCGCTATAATACCTTCTTCAGATACTGCTTCTGAGTCAAACGAATTGTGCTTCTCCCTCTATCTCTGCTAATCTCCATACCTAGTATCTTCTTAGCTTCATCCAAATCTTTCATCTCAAACTCTAGATTCAACTGAGTTTTCAACTTTGCAATTTCTTCGACATTCATCGAAGCTATTAACATATCATCAATATAGAAGAGTAGATAAATGAAAGAACTATCATGTAGCCTCCGAAAATATATACAATTATCAAATTTGCTTCTTGTGAACCTTTGACCCATCATAAACTAATCAAATCGCTTGTACCATTGCCTCGGAGATTGCTTCAAACCATAAAGTGATCTTTTCAGTTTGCACACCAAATTTTCCTTACCAGCAACTTTTAATCCCTCTGACTGAGTCATATAGATTTTCTCTTCCAAGTCACCATGTAAAAATGCAGTTTTTACATCAAGTTGAACTAGTTCCATACCAAGGCCAACAAAATTCTAATGGAATAATATTTTACAACTGGAAAAAATACCTCATTATAGTCAATTCTTTCCCTTTGAGCGTAGCCTTTAACCACAAACTTTACCTTGTGGCGGACGTCATTCTTGTCAGGAAATCTATCTGCTTTGTATATACCCATTTGCACCCAATTACTTTTTTACCCTTTAGCAGTTGAGCTAGCTCCTAGGTTTCATTCTTCTGAAGAGATTGCATCTCTTTGCTTATAGCTGTATCCCACTGATCAACTTCAAAATAGTTGACTGCCTCTTTATAACATCATCATCTACAATTGGAAGTGCATAAGCTACCATATCAACAAATCGAGCAGGTCTGTGAATCTCACGTCTTAGCCTATTAATTGCAATAGATTGTTGTTGCTATTCAAGTTCCTGAATAGAACCCTTTCCATCATCTCCCAGATCCTCCTCTATCAAAAGAGTACCATCATCTATCTCAACAGATCTAACTAGGTTATATATTGTTGTTTCAAACTCCACTTGCTGCTAAGTATGCTCCACCTACTGTGGAGTACCATTCACCTTTATCTGATTTTCTGATTTCTTTAACATTGAAGACTAATCAAATGTCACATCTCAACTGGATACAATCTTCCTTGAACAAGGACACCAAAGACGATATCCTTTTACTCCTGAAGCAAACCCCAAGAAAATCATTTTCTTGGCTCTAGGATCCAGCTTATATTCTTTCACATGATAATATACAGTGGAACCAAAAACAGGTAGAGAATCATAATCAGAAACAGATTGTTCAGACCATACCTCTAATGGAGTTTGATGCGTTCGAAACTAGCAAGTATACTAGTCGCACAAGTAATAAAGTGATGAGTAAGATATCGTTCCCACGAGGATTGATTCTAATTGAATTTGTTATTCAAATGCAAAAACAGAATAAACGGGGGGTTTTTGTTGATTGATTAACTAAATGAAATATTAATACAAGTAAAGAATAACACAACAGAAGTTAATTTGAATGAAAGATCAATGAGAGACACTTGGTTAAGGGTTCTTTCTCTGCCACAAGATATGAATTTGTGAATTAACATAGAATTGTAATCCAATTACAGCATTGAAGTTATCAACCGTAGATAACAACAAGCTCTGTTATCCCAATCTTTCCTTACTTTGTTGTTAAATAAAACAAGCTCTTTATTTAATCTCTATCCATTAAACAACCTAGAACAAGCTCTCTAAGTTTAATTCAATAGAAGCATTACGATGAGAAAGATAGGTTGATCTAAGCAATAATCACACAAGTTCGGATTATTTAACCTAGGTTGTATTTTCCAATTGCAATCTCTGATCACAATTTTGCTACTAATGATTGGAAATTCATGACAATTACGGATCAAGATTTCTAATCTAGCAATAGACAACAACAGATTATATTCAGTTGGCCATTCCAAATACAATCAGTAAGCAATCATAAGCATTAGATATGGGAAAATACAAGCAACTTCAATTAGAGAATTGGATAACAATTTCTTACACAATCAACTCACAAAATCCATATCAAGGGCTTTGAAATCACCCTCAACCAATTCAGATTTAGTTACACATATTCAATCAGAATAACAAATACAATACAGAGAAATTCCAGAATTGAAAAGGAAAGAAAGAACTTAGCAAATTCTTTGAAAATCTTCTTTGTAGATGAATCTTCTTGGAATTGTAGTTCCTCCTCTTTCAAAATCTTCTTTCTCCTTCAAGAACTCCAAGGGATGAGAGAAATCCAGAAATGCAGCCTCCTCCCACGTTTTCCCCTCTTCCAGTTGTGAAAATAAAACCCTAAAATGTGTTTAAATACTCTGCTACAGTAACGTGCTACAGTGTCCCGTATTATACATGCTACATGATGTGTGGAATTACATTTCTACACTTCTCACACTGTTTTGATTACAACTTTCGGTACACTGAATGGATTCATAAACCGTAAATTTCTCCAAAAAGTAGACTTCGAGAGCTTTTCAACGGTATATGATATGTCATCGGGTTCATTGTATATCAATACAATTAAATCCGAGAAGATGGTTGACTAGCAGAGGTGAAAATGAAGGGTTTTACTCCATTTTTGTGCAAGTTGCTCCAAAACTCCTACAAACATCAAAACCACACAAAAACATAAAAATACCAAGGAATATAGCAAAGAAACATGGACGAATTGATATGAAAATGATATATAAATAGACACTTATCAAATTCCCCCACACTTAGACTTTGCTAGTCCTCGAGCAACTACGACAATATGAAATAAAACTAAACCGAAACAGAATCAACAAAAAATTAAAACACACAAATGCTTCATCTTGCAAATAGGCCTCAAAGATTGTACTTAATTATAACCCAAGGAAAACTTCAAAATAATGCACTTGATCAAGAATTTTATCTCAAAGATTAGTTTCGCTTCATTTCAATTCCTCAAGTGTGTGTGTGTAGAGCCATTCTCACCTAATCACTTGTAACCCGGATGAGTTTATGCATAAAAATGAATCATATTTAATATTGAAGATGTGTGTATAAATGAACTCCATAGGCCTGCTTTTCAAGTCACTCTCCACTAATGTAGACATGCACAACACCAAGGATCAAGTAGGACTTTATTAAGCTTGTAACGTTTGGCTTGGGTGAAGGTATGATAAAGGATAATAATTTGCTCAAATCACCCACAAACACATAAATCATTCAAGACTATGTAGAGCTCAACCTATAACACAACTTCATTTCAATTCACCAGGTTACTCCCCCAAACTTATTTAGAACACTCAATCTTTTTTTTTTTTTGCAGAAAACAAAAGAAAACTACACCCCCACACTTTGTTGTTTCATTCTTTTTAAGAACACTTAAGGGTATAGATCTCTTATTCTTCTTCTTTTGTTCTTTTTTTTGTTCTTTTTTTTTCTTTTTTTTTATTACACTTCCCCTCCCCCACACTTAAACAACACATTGTCCTCAATGTGTAAGTACGTGGATGATAGGTACAGATTGGCTTTTTTTTTCTGTTTTTCTTTTTTTTTCCAAACACAATGGAACTCACTTGTATTGCTCATGATAAATCCCAACCTCCTCTAACTTCCCAAAACCAGAACATAGCTCAGAATTTAATTGTGAATGATCTACATGCTCATAGGTAAGGGATTAACTATTTGGAACAAAATCATTTTAGGTTAGGAAATCTTTTAGTGAGTTAACAAAGAAAAAGGATTACAGAGGCTCAAAGGGGTAACTAGGGATCAATTTCTGTCAAGGTTGGCTATTAAGGCTCAAACGGTCCAAATATGGCCTAAATCATTTCCCCAATGTTGCACAGCCTAGGATTTCGCCTTGAATGACCATCAAACAAGTTCTAGAATTCATTGAAATCTGAAGAAACATTTAAATTCCATAACCTTTCTCTAAGTGAACAAATAACTCAGTGATAATAGCTCAGTGCTCAATGTTGCGCAAGGAATCAAAAGCAAAGCGAAACCAATAAACATTTCAAGCACACAGATCCATGCATCATTTATCATTTTCCAAGAGTTATTCTTAATTCAATCATTATCTTATCATCGACCCACAAAATGCAAGAAAGAGGTACGTGGCGTTGTTACACCTGAGTCAAGATTGTATATTTCAACAATCCTTAGGACCAGTAGCCCGCAGACTTAAGGTTTCCAGCCTATATACCTTTATTATGAAAGAACAAACAAGAAACAAGACACTTCAAACAACATAAAATAAACAAACTACAGATTTATTGAGAGAGAATGCGTTTCAAGAGTTAAGAAAACCCCATATTCTGCCATTCTCAGTTTTTTCCACAATTTTTTTTTAAATCAAAACTGATAAAGATAAAAACACATAACAACTCTAAATTACGCAAAACTAAACTCACTCATAAAATAACAAAGTTCAACAAGTCAGCAAACAAAAACAAGTTAGTTAGAATGGGTCTAAAAGTTTAGAAGTTAGCCTCTTTATTCAGCCATTATGGATTGAAGAGATCCAGAATGCGTTTCAAGAGAACTTGAACTTTTTAAGCCACCACTCTAAAAGCCAAAATTAGAAAATATTACCTGGGGTGAAAGAAACAACCTGAAAAAAAACTCAACTCAAATAAACACAATAAAGAGAAAGCAAACGAAAATGAAGCAAACCAGCAGATAGAGATTACAGATGGAGCGTTAAATCCAGTTTACGCCTCTTATTGCCTTCTCCAAACCAATCTATCCGAGCCATTGTTGAATCAGGCGAATAGACTAATTCTTGTAATTTGTCAATTAACTCCCCTGCAGTTGAAGCTGTAACCAGGATTTGCCTCGCCGACGGTGAGATGAAATTTTTTTCTACCGCTTGATCAAGAAAAGACAACAAACCATCAAAAAAATTATTGACATTTAACAAACCAATGGGTTTCCGATGGATGTTTAGCTGTGCCCAAGAGGGGATTTGAAATATCTCCTCTAATGTACCATAACCACCAGGCAAAGCTATAAATGCATCAGATTTAATGACCATATGTGCAATACGCTCATGCATGCTAGAGACCTGTAACTCTTCCCCCATTGTGTTGTCTATGATATCTCGCACAGCTAATTGTTTAGGAATAATGCCGAGAACTTTACTTCCTCCCAAGGATGCAGCTGTCGACACACACCCCATTAACCCAAGACGACCCCCTCCATAAATCAAATGAATACCCCTCACAGCTAATGTCCTACCAAGATCAAGAGCTGCTGTTGTAAACTCTCCATCTTTACCAAATTGCGATCCATAAAATACGCATATATTTTGGAATCGCCGAATTGGTGTTTGCTCCATTTCTAAAAGTGCTCTAAACTTGTGCAAGACAATGATGTACGTTAGGTATTATGGGATTCAAGTGCAAGACAGGTTTTAAAATGACATTTGAGAATATGTAAAATGGATATATACACACGTAAAACTCTCAAATTTGACACATGGGGACATAATTTCGGTGGGAGTTGCTCGATGCAGATTTATCGCCCCAAGATTTGACAAAAATGAGATATGCTTTCGTGGGGTTTGACAAAACCTACACACTTGTCTCCCACGTGAAGCATGAAAAGTAGAGATTACTTTCGGCGGAGGTTGACAAAACCTCCACACTTGTCTCTCACATGTGCATGAAAAATGGAGATATACTTTCGGCGGAGGTTGACGAAACCTCTGCACTTGTCTCCACGTGTGCTTATGACATGGGGTATCATATGGTTTTTCAAAAGAAACTTAATTTGACACAAACAAATCAACAAACAACAAAAACACAAAAACAACATTGATAATCAGATCAAACGAAACAATAAAGAAATAAAATTCGACAACAACAACACACATTCAAATATACAAGTAGTTGTGATTGTGGCTCACATCTTCCTTTGGTTTTACTTCCAGTAACGGCTGAAACGCCTTCTATGAGTCGGGGATTTGCTTCCCATCCAGTTTTCTGATAAACTGGCAAACAAGGTCGTTTTTAGTCAGATTCCCTAGACTATAACACTGCAATTCATCACGAAATTGTGTCCATAGATTAAGCAATTCACTCTGAACAAGTCCACAAGAATGTGACTCAAGAGTTAATAAAACATTATCCAGCGACTCATTACTCAGACCATTCTTAATAAACAAGAGTTTATCTTCTCTATTTCTGGACACAAGACCTAATGAACGACAAGTCTGGTTACAATTCCATCTGCACATTTATAGCATACTTGTAACCTCTTCGCTCTTCGCCTCTTGGCGTAGTAGCTCTTTCCTAGACCAGGCATGTTTTTTGCGAGATTA